>VXAA01003854.1:1115-150658 GCA_013399115.1 Anseranas semipalmata | reverse complement strand
TTTTTTTTTTTTTTTTTTTTGTATTTGTCAGATGGTTGAAAGAAACACATTACTATTTCCCTAGATTCACAGGAGCCTTTACAGCATAAAAAATGAAACACCTTTTTAAAATAGAAACTCTGAAGCTGTTCACTTGTGATGAAGGTAGCCATAGATGTTTTGTTGCAAATTTGAATTTTTAAATAAATTGTTATATTTTCATTTCGTTAGCCTCCAGATCTGGCTATAGTTATTTCTTGCTAATGTTTTAACCCAACAGAACCAAACCAGAACAAAATATGCAAAACAAGAAAATGTGCTGTTTCCTAATCATCCTCAATGAAGTAGACCTAGGAAATTTTCACAGTCTGTATCAGCAATGTTTAAAAGCCCACAGTTCATCCAAGGGGGAACAATACTGATGGCTCGTGGGGAAAAAATGATGTAGTGAGTTGATGGTGAACATGTTCAATGAAAACTAAAAAAGATTGGAACCACAGTGAATTTTTCTGGATTTGCAAATATATATTTAGGCAAATATATATTTAGGCAAATATAGGCATTTAGCTATAAGGAATAATAAGGTGGAAAAATACTGTAGCACACAAAATATTGAACAGACATGCTTATTTTATGCTGTAGAATTTGTCACCTCCTAGGAAGGGTCCGTTAGAAAGAAGGAAGTATTGGTTATCACAGTAGTTTAGTTATTCTGAAGAGAGTCTATTCCCTTTGAAAACTGGTGGAGGTACAGATTAAAGGGCTTGTGTCGATTTAAATGTTTTGCAGCTATCACTAACAGCTGCTATCAAGATGCACTCACTTGAGCGCTGTGGCTTGGCACGTTCCTCACAACACAATGCCTGCAGGCCCAGGTTTGCACCTACCTGGCAAACCACAACAAGCAAACAAGAAAATTACTGAGAATAAGCACACAGACGAAGTGAGGGACAGCAGGTGGGGTGGGCTGGGGGTTAGAAGGCCTTATTTTATCTCCGCATTGATTAAGTCTTTTCATCAATGCTATTGACCTAGCAGTAGGTATAGTCTCTTTTTACTGTGCAGTCTCTGTTCAGTTCTTTGAGGTCACAAGAGGAAGAAAAATCAGCTTCACAGGTGCATGTTATTAGAAACACAAAGCACTTGTTAACAGAAAGTATGAGATAGCTCACATTTATCAAAATTATCCCTGACATTTCCTTTTGCTCAGCTGAAAACAATATCAAAGCTCCCAGAGCAGTGTAATGTGCAAGGCAAAAAAAAAAAAAAAAAAGAGGATTTTTTTGTAAAGAACACCCAAAGGAATATGTAGTGAATAAGCAGTGTTTCTGGTAAACGAAAAAAGTGTTGTCCAATGAGACATATTTTATATCTGTTTATTCTAACAAAGTAGATTTTAAAATTTTCTAGCAATATTTAATGTACATGCTAGCTCTTGTATCTCTAAAAACATGAAAGTCATACAATTTCTATACCAGGCAATCCTGAAAACTACCGTTTGATTATTCACAGGGTAGACATCATGCAGTAGGCAAGGGAAATACGAATTTGGCCATTATTCTCCCATCTGTGGTATCAGCCGTGTGGCAAAAAATACAACTTCGAGGTATGAGCAGTCCAACCAATTACTGGTCCATGTACTGAGACTGCAAATAAAGGTGAGTGTTAGCAACAGTTATGGAGATCATTTTTTGTCTGTTAATTATTTACTGAAAAGTCAGTTCGAAAGAGACTTTTTTTCCTCCCTTGAGACTGCTGTTGTGATGCTAATAGTGTATCTGTATGTACTTTGTGCACTAATTACGTGCTGTCACTACAAAATTTAACTTGGATAGCTCATTCTCAAAATGATATGCATCAATAAATAAAATATAGGACCTAAAAGAAAGGAAGTGTTGATTTCAGAGAGAAGGGAAGATGAGCTTTAACAAGAAGTCATTTAGTAATTGTATGATGTATTAAGGCTAATAAATCTGCTTAATTGTCACATTTGCCTTAAATTAATAATTTATATCAACATTTGGTGTGGGCAGATATGATGAATATTTTTATGTTGCGATAATCCTGGTAAGTGGCACTTTGAACATTTTAAAAAATAATTAATCGCAAGTCTTGTCTGCTTTTGCACATTTCTGGTAGTAACTGAATAAGCACAGGTGACAAAATTTCACAGAAACCAGTAGGCAGCACAGAGCTGAAGTCCGGTAAAACTCTTCCAGTATATTTATTGCAGGACTAAGGAAGACGGGTTAATAATACGTCAGGTTGTGCCTGCGGCTACGACGCAGTAACTCGAACGTCTGAGCATGTCGCCTGCGCAACCCGTGAATCCCGAGCACTCCACCACCTGTAGGCTGCGTGCGTCCCGGCCGCCCGGGTGCGGGCGCTGCAGGAAAGCAGCTCCATCTGACCCCGAGGGATCTTTGGAAGCGGGTCGTGTTCACTGCGGTCCTGCGGTAACAGGAGTGCCCCTGTTAGGCCTAAATCTCATTGCAATCCCTTCCCTTCTTGCGCTCTCGCCATAAACACAGTGCAGATACTTTTTTTTAATGTTTACATATCATTTAACATAAAGTAAATGCAATGCTTTAAAAATAGTAATTTGTTTATCACAGGTTTACTTGAAACCTGTTTGGAACGATTCGTACGTTACTGTGCTTCCTTCGTGCTGGCCCGCTGAAACTCGTGGCTCTGCTGCTCAGTGGCCTGACTCTTCTCCTGCTGTTCCCCTCCTCCTCCACCTCACTTTACATCTTAATGGTGTACATCTGTTAGTGGACAGATTGCACAAGATGAACATAAGGCACTCTTTTCCAGGGTCAGCTAAATTGCCAAGCTAGGTCCACTTAGGCTATTGAAATGTATGTTCAAAATTCCAGAAATTCTACTAATGACAGATATCTCTGTCATATTATGCTGCATAATAATTATACTTATGCAGGCCTGTGTGAGGTCAGAATAAAAACATTGTTTCAGTGTCAGCTATATATTTGTGTGCATTAGAAATATGTGTAATAATATCAAAGTTGTTTTTCTTGTGGTCTCAAAAATGGAATTTTCCAAATTTTAATATTCAAATTTACTTTGCTTTAGAATAACAAATGTGAAGTTCAGGAAGTTTGGAGAGAACAGTTTTGTTTGGGGAATATATGTTTTTAAGTGTTACTCTTTAATATTCTGGCTATGCTTAAAAAGTCAATCGATATTAGCAATTGGGAAAAGATACAAAAAAACTGGGGTATCTCTTGGCCCGTGTTGCTGTTCTTTGTATACATGTGGTTTCTAGGATTTTTTTTCTTTTACTGTGGAATTAGTGTATAGTATCAAGGCATTGATTCATCTTGATTCTGTGCACTTTGGATTTGGACAAGGAACCGTTGCAACACATGGCTTTCAAATGAGTTGATTGTAGACATATTGTCTGTCAGTCAAAACTACAATATTGTAATTAGAGCAGGCCCTGTCTCTCCATACGCGCTTCAGATGGCAGTGAAATAACCTCAGAAGTGAGTTATGTCCATGCTCCCGTTCACTGTATAGTATGGTAGTGGTGTTCAAAGCTGATGTCCTACTGTACAGTAAATGTTAGCTAGTTCGCAGCTGGGATTACTGCAAAAAATCATATTCTAGTCAGTCGTTCTTGAAGAGCCTTCATATTTTTGAAAGCTAAATAATCAGGTATAATATCATCTAGCAACAATATATCTAATTTGTGTCCCTGCATTGGAAAAGCAAAACCCTGAGAGGCTGAAGAAAGGAAAGCCCTCTCTATTTGTCTCTGGATCCAGGAGCTAACTTGGTAGGTCGCTCTGCAGACAGTAAATGGGAGTGTGCTACCGGTAATGCTGAAAATTTGATTTTTGTCTGTAGTTGCTAGAAGTCTGTAGGCGTAAAGCTTACACAGAGCTCTTGCAAACGTGGAGCAATGGGGAGGGATATTCAGAATGGCTGAAGGTGTACAAGTATGTAAGAGAAAATTCCTGTCTGGATGCCCCGGAAAACAAGCAACCTTCTGGGGAAAGGGGAATTCTGATGTCATGAAGTGAAGCTCCCTGAGGCTCGGTTGCAGGTGCCGCCGGTCTGTTAGCCCATTCGGCTAGGCTATGTCCTCATTCCTTCGTGCCAGGTTTACAGAGAAGGGATGGGGTCAAACATTGACTGGCGTCTGTATTCACCCGGCAGGGAGGTGCAGTGGGGAGCCGCGCAGCTGCACGGGTGGCACCGGCAGGACGGGAGCGGGACGCGGGGAGAGCTGAGGGACTGGGAGCTCGCGCCGGGCCCTGGCAGCCCCTCCAGCGCGCGTGTCCTGGGCAGGGCTAGCGGCATCGCTAACGCGTCGCTCTCTTGTTGGTTGTGGTTTGCAGGAGGGTTATCTGGAACGTAGCGCCATACGGGACGGTGCTCTGTTTGTAATTCTAAAAGTAACAACGCAGTCTCCTGTAAATACCGAGTCTGTCAGGGATTTCCTAAGTGTTGTGCGGCATAAAAAAATATCAACTTTTAGTTTTCTGCTCTGAGTTACTTTATACCGGTCAGCCCTGGATTTACTAGCAGAGGACACAGCAGAGCAGGGAGGCACCAGGGAAAGGAAAGCTGTCTCCTCCTTTGCCAGCACAGCTAGCCCTTGCGCAGTGCTCCCCCTAACGCAACCCCAGCCTGCCCGACCAGGGCTGCACTCGCCCCTGTGAGCCAAAGAATTGCTCGTATCTTTTTTAAATCTCTAGAGGATGCTTATGCTTTAATAGTAACGAGTTCGGCATCTCTACATTCATTATTAAGGACTAAAACTGTAATTTAATACCTATGTAATAAAATCCCTTTTGCTCAGTGTTTCCCAAGGTAGGGCAATGCAACAACAGTGATACACGTGGCCTCCATCACACGCTGCAAGGAAAAGATCCTGTTTTGTTCATGAATGAAGGCAGTAGTTTCAAAGGGGTTTTTAACCAGTCAAATAAGGTATTTTTTTCTGATATTTCTGAAAACTCAAAAGCATTGAAGGACTTCTTGGTTTTATTGTAACATATTTATTAAAGCCAAGATGAGTGTTTTACTTGGCCTGATAACTGGCTAGGAAATCCGGCTTCTAATAGCTATCTTTTTCTTAGGAAGAATCCTCAGCAATTTTTAGTCTTTAGTAATGCATGAATCTGAGTTCTTTAGCCCCGCACTTACAAAACAGGTGTTGTCTTCGGTACTCTAAAAGTATTTTTAAAATCAGAAAACAAAACTATGTACTCTACCAGTATTTTGTAGAAGTGAAGCAGGTGGACGGTGACGAGAAAATGTTCATCCTAGCTAAAGCCCAAGCTTCCATATTGGTTTTGTATTGATATCTGCCTGTGTGCCTTAATGTATTTAGCTATCTAAAAATGTGATTTTGCACTAAAGAATGAAGCACTGCCTCGCAAGCCTAGCTTGGTGTGTCTACAATCACAGCAAAAAGCATCCACTGCTGAATTGGCTATTAACTTCTGATCCCTGTGGTAATTTACTCTTAAAGTGGTAAAAAACCGTTCTGGCCATTATCGTTGTCCTAATTGTTCCAGCCTCATGGAGGACTAAGTTTCAGTGCCTGTTCAAGCTGCCTCTTCTGCTGCTTTGCCAGGATTAACCCCTGGTAATTCCCACCAGAGGAGGTCACAGAGAGAGCAGCGCTGTCGCTGATAGTCCAGCAGCCACTGCTCTTCACAGGGGCATTTTCCTGTGCTTTTTGGTGTTGCCAAATAAATGTTTGTAATTCTCTCTGTCTCTAATATACTTTCTATGGCTGCCTACTAGCTCTGCTTCTTCTTCTTCTTTTTTTTTTTTTTTTTCATCCCCGCATTTGATAAACATTGATTTGTTGTCTTGTTTCTCATGGAGCTTGAAATTACCACCGGTAATGCCATCACAGTGCAAGAACTGCTCACGTGTACACCTTGGTGGTATGAGTCTGTTGCCCAGGGACAGTGTTAATTATTTTATTAGTAATGCTTAGGGCACAAATTGAGGGGGGGAAAAAACTTGTGAATGTAAGTAAGATTCCTGTTATCAAACATATAGTTAAAGTGGAATATTTGTACTTTACTATCCCAAATTCATAGTTGGCTTAAGAGTTTCTGGCTTACCTTAAATCAGTTCTTCCATTGCATCTTAGTCTATCCACTAATTCATGATCTATATGCAGGGTTGCTTTTAAATCTCAGTGTAGAAATTAGTGTAACCTTGCTTCAGTTTTGAAGTTGACAAGAATTTAAGTATTTTTGTGGTGTCTTTTTTCTTTTGCAGCTCTCTCCTATTGGGCTTTATCTGATGGCTTTAGACATAACAGCTTAAGTAAGAGTTTCCTTTCTTCAGAGATTTGAAAATGTGCACAGATCCTGATCAACATAAATTAGCATGGCTATGCCTTCTGTTATCAGTTATTTCAACTATATGAAACAATCTGTCTCTGTTTTAATATAAAATAAGATGGTGTACACGTTTACAGTACATATCACTACCAGACATAAGCAGGAATACCTGTTGAAAGGCCCTGTGAGTAAAGACAACCTGTTAAGGATCTTTTTATGCATAAGAGAGGAACATCCATATAGTCACTGAGTTTGTAGAAATGTGTTACTGGTCTGGAATACAAAACAATATTTCTGCATTGTAACATAACTTTTTTTTTATTTTTTTCTTTTCTGGGGGAAAAGGTTGAAGTGGTGTTATCATGTCTTTATAATCCACAGGAATTCTGACAATAATTCAAGTGATTCACGATAGGGCTTATGCTGGAATCGACACAAATGAGAAGGTAGCAGCCGAGAAGTGTGTATGTGGCTACATTGGTATTCTCTGTCTTTATAGAAGTCTTGGGAAAGGAGGTTGCTGCCACTATTATTAATCTTTATCTTGTGTTGGCACTTAGCTATCAGAACGCCACTGACATTTGATGGGGTCTGGAACAAATTCTTTTGTTGTAATAGAATTTTTATGTCTCTGACTAGCCAAGGAAAGAAAGAAGGAATTTTGTGAGCACAGAGTAAATATAAAACAGAACTTTTATTTTTCTCCAAACTTTATTTTGCTTTATATCTAAAGGATGTCAGCAGCTTGGAGGAGCGCAGCTTTCCATCAATATTCTTCACTCATTGTTTGAAATCTTTACTTCTGTCCGTGATTCACGCTTGTTACTCCATGAGGCAGTGTGTCACAGCCTCACTGACTGCTTTACAACTTAGGCGTTAAGGAGCGAGCTGTAGGAGAAGGTGTACTTTCTTAGTTGCCCAAGATGTAAAAGATCCAAATTGTGGTACTACTGAATGCTTATGCATTATGCATATGCTTATGTATGCTTCCTATAAGTAATCTTGCCTGGTTACTGCCTAAAGACCTATGCAAAGTCACAGGTGGTCACAGGCATGGGAAATAATGGGGTATGGCCCTGTGCTCACAGTAACTGGATGCAAGACTGAATGCAATGATGAACAAGTACACTTAGCTACCGAGATGAAGTGGAAAAATGTAGCCCCTGTCTTTTGTTGGAGAACGTCAGGCCCTGTGCCGGGAAAGAGGTATGTGCATGGTGGGCACAAGCTTCTGAAAAGTAAACCTTAGGTAAGCAAGGAAAGCACTCGTTAGTTATCTTTCCAGATCATCTCCTTTATCCTCACCTCTGTTCACTAAATAGGTTGTTTTGCAACAACAATAGACTTAATAGTCTGTTACAAGGTCTGCTGAGGCAGATGTACATAATGATTCGAAGAATTAGTTCAGTCGGGGTATGGATCTCTAAACAAAAGGGAGCATGCATAGATTCACATGCCCACATGTTTCTGTCTAGATGTAAGAGATGTTGCTGGCTGGCTGTTTGTTAAATTTTCCCTATAGGCAAAATGTTGAGACTCGATACTATCTGAGCTCTGATGGTAAATTAGTGCACAAAATAATCATGTTTAGTTGTTGGGTTTTTTTTCCTACTCCATTTATTTTTATACCAGGCCCCATTGGAAGCACCTGGAATATTACAGTTAAATACAGCCACAAAATTTGATTGTTTAACAAATCATTGCTATGCACTAACAAGGTAAATTGGGTCCATGGATATAATTTTCCTAGCATTTAGGAAATCTGTTGATAGAGCAAAACACAAAAGAATAATCTGCAAGCTCTGTAATTCTGATACGTTAGAGTAGTTGAGGTATGTGTGAATAGATAAATTATCTTCTGAGACATCAAAGACAGAGGTATTTGTGAGTGGGTAGTGGCTTGGGAAAGAGGAAAGTGATTAGTGGAGTGCTGCAGGAGATCGGTGTTAGCACCAATTTTGTTCATTTTATAAACCGATGGTCCGGAAAAAAGCAAAGGCCGTGCAGGCAAGGGGTAGCGCGCGCTTTGGTTTCTGTGTCACGGGGGAGTGGTGGGCCATGAAAAACTTGAGGTCAAGCAGCCAAATTCAGAGCGATTTATATGAGATGTACAGAAGGATAATTAACTGTCTTTTTATTTAGGAATATGGAAATTGTGTGGAATGACACTAAGGAAAGCAAGGAAATACAGAATAGCTGACGGAGGGATGTTGCATCACTAGGCAGTGTGGGTTAAGGGGAAATACTTCTAATAATTTTGGTAATTTTTAACGGGTGTGATTTCTTTCGTTTTAGTTTCCCTTGTTCAGCGAGGAAGTTGGTTATTGACGATTCCATGGGCTTGAAAATATTTGAGTCTATTTCAGTACGTATGCTTTCACTGTTAGCGTTTTCCTGAAATACAGCGTCGGAAACTTCAGAGCCTGGGCGAAGGAATTAAGGATCTGTGCAGGAATTCGGGCCTGCGGCTCGGGGGCGGGGCCAGGGGTGGGGCGNGGCAGCCAGCAGCAGGTCCCTGGGGTGCTGGTGGGTTGCAGAGGAGCTCACTGCGTTCCCCACCTCTGCCTTGTTGCCTCTCTGTGAGTGCTTAAGTAAACAATAATATGTATTTTGAAAGCTAACTCAATTTGTTATTAATTTGGAAATTTCAGCAGTCAGTTTACAAAAGGGCTTAAGGAGGTTCCAGCACCCAAACTGTGTTTACTTTTACTTGAAAATGGCAATTGCCGAAAGAAGAAAAATGGCTCTACAGTACTTGCTTCAATTAACTAAGGGAGCCGTCGTTAGAGGAACATTGCACTTTAAACTTATGACATTTCTTCACTGAAATAAAATCATCTACAAGCTGCTGATACAATATTTTACTTCAATCTATGCAAGAGTTTATTATAACTGAAATTTAATTTTAAAAATAAGCCCTAAGCCAAGTACCCTAGCAAGAAACTATCATACTACTGGAGAAGAGAAAATAAAACTAACACTGGCTGAAATAGGGATAGTTTATATAGAAATCTTTTCCTTAACAATTAAGGAATCTCAGCAATTAGTCCATGTTTTTCCATTTTTGTAAATTTTTCCCCAGTAGCTTTGGTTTAGAAGGAAGTATTTATCTTGGGTAACTAATGGGGGATGGACAATTTGTTCTTATTAAGATAACTATTACCAGCACGAAGTCACTGTCTCTCATTTACTCTGCCTTTGATTTTTTTTTCTAATTTATTTAACATTCTCATAATTTGTTCTAAATACTTATTGGAACTCTTTTTTTTTTTTTTTTTTTTTTTTTTTTTTTTTTTTTTTTTTATTAGCTTGAGATATCATATATGATGGCTGGAAAGATTGCAGTCTGATCTTTGTCATAAGAAGAGTCAAAAATTAATCTCATGCTTTAGAGAATATTGGAAATTTGATCATGAAATTACTGCTTATTCAGTTGTGTTAATTCCTTTTTAAATCAGTATGAAGAAATAATGCCCTTATTATTAACATAGTTAAGGGTTTTTAGGAAATGAGAAAATGATTAGCTCAGACTTAGTTTATGTGGCATGTATCTCATACTGAATAAATAAGAATCCACAGAACTAAATAGGAGTAAATGAAGTTGCCATAGTCTGAGTTCTAATGCCAAAACCTACACAACTTACTTCTCTTAATGAGTGTTATTTGATATTGACTGGTAGTGAAGCGTGCATCTTCTTGCAGGTTAGAATATCATGACGGTTCATTCCATCTTTGTGCAAATAACAGTGCATTTTGGTTTTGGTGATATCTGGCTTCTGAGACCAATAAATGCCTTTCCTAGTAGAGGAATGTTTTATGTGACACTGCGCGTTCTCCTTGTGGTACAGAAATCTGGAGTTATGTAGTATTACCAAAGAAAAACAGAAAAGTATATATTTCCCGAAGAGGCATGTAAAGGTTTGTAATTGTTTTCATCTTTTTTATATTTCTTCTTCACCTTTTCAGTGCTATAAACTGTGATGGCCTTCTTTCAGCAAAGGTTGAAGGGATCTGATTCATTTTTAAAGTGTTTTATTTCTTGCTTCCTATCAGAGCAGGGGATCAAATGTGGCTGTTTTAGGAACATTTTCCCGAGTGGCATTCAGTGCCTTTGGATCCCCCTGAGATGAGTGTCTCGGTGAATTAAAAATGGAGTCCTAGTCCTATACCTAGGAGGCAGAATCCTGATTGCCTGCGGTTGTAACAGTGGCTTCATCGGGGATCTGCTGAAGGAGGAAAGTTAAACTATAGAGCATCTCCAGTAGAAATGTGTAGGATCTTAAAAATGCATTTTTATACAGGCATTTCTCAGCTTGACCAACATATGGCATCTTTAATATCTGCTTTTGAAGATGTGCATTTTAAGTTCACTCCTGTGAGTAGGCCCTTGGGAGTGTGAAGCAACCTTCTGCAGGTTTCAGACGCAAAGAAATGCATATGCATGTCACTCTTCGTGTAGGTTGTGCAATGCTAGGTGAAGCAGTATTAACGTGAAATTCCTATTTTTCAAAAGGAGAACCCCCTGTACTAGACTACAGGCAAACTTACTCATAGAAAATTATTCTGAATAGTTTAAAATACTTCTGTGAAGAAAAGGTATCGTGAATGAGCGATGTTTGTTGTTTAATTCACGATCTGCTAATGCAAGTATTTCAGTTCACTTGTGCATATAGTTGAACTCAAATTTACCTTATTTGTTGCCTTCACTGTTGCCACGTTTTCTCTGCCGGCTCTGAGGATGAGCTCAATATAAGCACATTCGTGGTGCTTATATTCCAGGCCTTGCCATTTCTCCAGTCCCCCTGCCCATG
Organism: Anseranas semipalmata; assembly: GCA_013399115.1. Classification (NCBI taxonomy): domain Eukaryota; kingdom Metazoa; phylum Chordata; class Aves; order Anseriformes; family Anseranatidae; genus Anseranas; species Anseranas semipalmata. The sequence continues at coordinate 139,533 of VXAA01003854.1, read as the reverse complement.
TCATGCCCAGTCTCGCACGAGCCTGCAGCTCCTGCCTGCTCCTCGGGCGCATCTGTGGGCTCAGCACCGGGCACAGCTCGGGAAGTGGGGCAGGGTCCTGCTTCTAGACTTCCTGAGCCACAGTCACCTTCTTCACCCTTTCTTGAAAAACTTTAATAGCTTTGCTGTAAATTAGCTGTAATTTAAATTAATCTAAGCTTCAACGTAACATAAAAAGCTAAAGGAGCGGAAGATAGATGGACTGGATCTTCTCTCTTCCCGCCATCCTTGTCCCTCCCCACAGGTTCAGGAGCTGCAGTAATGTCAGTGTTGTGCCAGCACAGTTCCCTTACAACAGGGGACTGCCTTTCGGGCGGCCGTACTAGGTTGGAGAGGGAAAAAATCTATGGCCAATGTGACAAAGTGACCTTGGTTTTCCTTCTCACATGTTGCTCTTTTTTCCCTGCGTATTTCCTTTCCTAAGGGGGTGGGGGGGCTATGTACCTGTATGTCCAAATTCTATTAAAAACAGAGTCATGTTGGAGGACAATTATTAAAATAAAGAAATTGTTTGAGGGAGAAATGTTTTGGAGCAAATAAATACCTGAATAGATATCTTTGTAATGATTATCTGTGACAGTATGTGAGATATGAAAGTGACAAGCTTTCACTGTGATTCTTTTCAACTAGATTTGTTTGCATGTATGACTTGAGTAACTTGAGGTGTTATTTATGTGAGTAACATGACAAATTTAATTTGCGACACTTTTCCAATTATTATAGGTGTTTATATCTGTTAATCTACCTAGCTTGAATTTTGCTGAGTTTTAGTATGTATAATGTGTTTTGTCTTAATTCATCATAATCCATAACTCTCAGTTCCTGATTTGTCCTTGTGAATTAATAGCAGTAAAGTGTGTTTGGACAGATACAACCTGTGAGCTAAAACTATACAGTACCAGTGTACATGTGTTAACTGGCAAGGTACATGTGTTATCTTTCCCTGGTATCTTACAGAATGTCAGGCAAAGTACGGTAGTCAGTGTTTCCAAGAAAAATCCTACTAATCTGCATGCCTTTGCTTTCATATCCAGCTCAAAAGAACATGGAGCTGTGGTTTTGGTTTGCTATGCATTCACAGCCCAGCCAGCTATAAAGTAGAACAGGATTTCAGGATGTGGAGCTCAAGTTTGGTTTAAAATCAGTTAGCAGCTGTTTTCTCTGTTGTCTTTGCTACTTCCCGTTTTCCCTGCTCTTAATCATAATTTGTGTTGTTATACTGGTTTATTGTACCATAATACTGGTTTAGATATCTTTATTAGGTAGGAAATGCTATTGATTTTTTTTCTTTAAAGTGTCTACCTCTCTGTGTTCAAGCTTCTCATTGACACTGAGATCTGTAGGCTCCACGATGTTGTAATGTAAGAGATTTGGCAAAACAGGAGTTTTGTAACTATTGCAAGAACGATGGAAAATTAAACTGTTTATTACAGAGTGAGGCAATACTGTTATGTATATTGTAGTCATATGAGGCAGTAAGATCTTCTGATTTTGATGAAGACTTACGGAGAGTCTAAAAATAACTCATCCTCAGTACAGAAAAATATGTGAAAATATATGGTCTATCCCTTAAATCCACAGCATTAAGTTAAATTAATAGAAGAACTTGTACAGTACATGATTGAATCTGTGAGGGATATAGTGTGATATTGTATATTTGCCTAAAAGCGCTCTCTGACAGCAAAAACAATGTACCACAGTATGTTTCTTTCTTATCTAATGGAAAGAATAACACACAGAGGCTCAATTCTTGTAATGAAAACCCCCACATTAATTTTATTTTTTGATGTGTCATTGTAATTCAAGAGATGTTTTTAATCTCAGGATTGCTAGGGCACAATAAACCATTTAAAAAGTATTTGGCAAAGATCCCTGTGCTTAGCAACAGCTCCTTTCATTTAAAACTGTTTTTTGAACCAAGCTATTCAAAGCTTTGTTCCACTTATTAAAATAAAGTATCTTACTTCAAACAAGTATTTGAGAGAATATAATCAAGAGGATAGCATTCAAATACAATGCACTGAGAACATAAAACGTAGCAGCATGAAAAACTCAAATACTTTGTGTGTGTTTCCTTGTTTTTCATTAAGAAAAAATATATAAAAATGAAGTATACTTATGCTTTTTTTTTACCTGCATAGAGTATCTAATACTCCATTTCTTACCATGTTCTGAAATTCATTACTAGATTTAAAATAAAATTAGCTGTGAACTATTTTAGTGAATGAGATACTGCGTTAAAGTGGTGTATTTTCCAGTCTAAGTGTTATAAAACAGCAACAGAGAAGCTAAATATAGAATAAGGCCTATTCATTTTGCTGCTGGCTTTATACTCTTACGTGAGCTACAGTGTTAATACGCTGCGCAGTATAACCGTGAGAGCTCCACTTTCTAATCGGGTATGCTTGTTCATCCTCAGCTTCGTCATGTAAGCTTACATTGACAATTTATTTCAGATTTTTGTGAATATCATTTTCACTTTGTCTTAGTTCTGCCTTAATTTTGTTTGCTTTTTGCATCAAAAGCATTGCCAAGGTAATAATAGCTTCAGTAACAATGCAAGTGCAGTTTCCCTTCGTAAGTGAATGGATATGGTTCATTCGTCAGTGCTTCCTATTTCTCCTCCGTACCTTACAAAATAAGGAAGGATACATCATGGAAGCATCTTCCTCTGTGAAGGGGACCAGGGGCCAAATTTTATAGGATGCCAGGTGCCTGTTGGAGAGTCCTAAGGGCCTCAGCTCTCTCTGAAGTCAAGGGAGGTTGAGGTGAATGTTAGAGTGGGCTGAGCATAAAGAACAATAGTTCTGTTTTGAAGAAGATTTTGTTATTTTAAAATTCTGGTTTATTCAGGAATGAGAACCCCAAACTTGAAAGTTCCCAGACTCTGCAGCTCTGGCTGTAGCTCTGATCTGCTTCCGCAGGCTGTGGATCCCAGAGTTGCAAACACTGCCTGCAAACCTGCTCCCGTTGCCATGTGGGTTCCCAGGAAATCTTGACCATCCTAGATGTAACTGGTAAAATCTTCATGACCCACCAAAGGTTTGGGGATAAATGCCTTGAAAAGAGTTTTGAATAATTGCAAGTCTGTATAGATAATGCCATATAACTTTCTCAGGATGGCCATGACTGCAATATCAGTGCAGTTTTTAATCTCGCATCGTGTGGGCAGAAAAATGGTTATTTCCAAGATGTTAAAAAGCTAATCTATTCTGATAAGTTTTTGTATCTTGCATAGATATAGCTTTTTTTTTTCCCCCTCTTAATTTTACAAACCAAGTTGGGAGCCTTGACATTTATTGGGCCCCCATATTTTTCATTTATATTCTCTCTAGTCTTCACCATCTGTTATGACAGTAAATAAGTTTCAAATAAGCCATATCTTCCTCAGCATGAGTTGCTTTTTCTGCAAAAAAAAAAAAAAATTAAAGTTGCAGTTGGATGTGATATTTGAAGTCACAGCTTGTCTTCAAATATTTAGTAGCGTATTCCTGTGCCAAGGGATATCAATCTGCCATTTCCTTTGCTTACAGTATAATAAAGATTATCCGTTCCCTTCTTTCATAGATAGTCAAGGCTTTTAATTACTATACTTCAGGAAGCAGCTCTTTCCACAGGCTTTTTCCATTTTGCATTGACTTAATATGGTTCTTTCTTATCTTTTTGCACACTATATTCCAAAATATATTGTCTCTGATTTTGGTGGATGACCTATGATCTTCCCTAACAAATAAATTCCTTTTCTATAACAACAGCCACTTTGATGTTTGTTGTTAACTTTACCAGGTTGTGGGTATTTCATATGTTGGTACCCAACCTTAAGAATTTCTACAGAGAATTTTTTTGACTCTTACACTTTTTGTAGGCATCAGGGTAAATTTGAAGAGCTATGTATTGTTTTTTTGTTTGTTTGTTTTTGTTGTTTTTTATTTGTTTGTTGTTTTTTTTAATCTTAATCTTTCTGTCTTCGTTGTATGCCATGGAAGCATACCACTTCAGCAGAGAAGGGATGTGACTTGGTTGTCAACTTTGTACAGGCATGCCACTTTGCTTTCAGGTCTTTTCAAATAAATGATTTGTCTGTTTTCTTGATTGTGAATATTCTGTCATACAGAGGCATTTTCTTCATCCTGTGAGGATAATGAAGTAAGAATCACAGATGGTTTTTATTTCTTGTCTAGTAAACTGCAACAAATGTTGCCTTAGAACTTTCCTGAAGTAGCTTTTCTAACAAGGAAATGCCCCAAACCAAAAGTATTGCTAGAACAGTAAATGTTAAATGTTTCTTGTGGACTGTATTTTTTTACATTCTTTTCCACCGTTCAACAACTAATCTCTAGTCCTTCAGCTTCCCAGATATGTTTGCAGGTAGCCAATGATAAATCAATGTTCGTAGTTGCTCCTTCTGCCTTCTACCCCTAATAAGTAATATTCTGAGATTCAAACCATCCTTACACCAAAGTATTTTTTGCAACCTTTTTTGATACTTCTAAATGCTGTATATATATTTACCAGTTAGGTTTTAAAATCTGCTTCTTTTTTCAGTATTTGGGTCTGTGGTACCAATTGGTACCAATTTGTGCCATTTCAAAATGGCACCACAAAAGATACTATGATTGAGCATCAGCTTTGCAAAACAAAGAGGAGTTGAGGTTGACTGCAGTGTGATTTATATGAAAAGACTTGGGCAACTTCAATAAAAGCTACAACATTCATTATGCAAAGGTACTTCTGAGATTTTTAAAAAAATGTTTTATAGCATTAAAATAAACTCTGTGTTACAGTCAAAACTGATGCACAATTAAGATTAACCCTTTTGTTTGTAAGATTTCACTATAATTTTAATATTCATAAGCTTCCTACTATAAAAATAAAGCTCTTATTCTTATTTTTATATATGCAGTTGTTTCTCCTTTTCTACCTGTAAATAGAGTAATTGCACTTTTTTATGATTTTCCAGTATTAGATTAATTTTATAGCATGTTCTGAAATTTCATTCTCTTTCAGCATCAATCTTTGTTTTCTTTTTATTACAGAATTATACTTACAAATAACATCATTTCATAACAATAAACATAAAAATATAATGTAATGTAGCAGGTTTATAGAGTAAACATTTCATATGAAAGAAAATTCTACTAGCTTATGCTATTACTTCACAAAAGTGGCAAGGTCAGAAAATCTGAGGGTTAATAACAAAGCCATTTATATCCTAACATGTGGACACAAATATTCAGGGATCAGTGGCTAAACTTGTGACAAAATGTAGGAGGAGGATATCTTGTCTACAGTTTCTCTTTTCTGGAGAAGGGGTTTTGGGTAAAACACATATTTTCAATTTAGAGTTAGTGTACAATGTAAGGTACATTGTATCAAAGCCAAATGATATTCCACAGAATTCAGTTTCTTCCAGCTCACATTGCTGAGTGCTAGGTATTTCAAGAGAATTAAAAATCTTCCCACACTGCCTTTGCAGACTAAGCACGCTTCTTCTAGTTAGCATAGAAAGATGACAAATATGAAGCCAGGTGGTCAGTGCAAGGCGGGAACTGTTTCAGATAAATATTTTTTCCATAGAAAAAGAATCAGGAGAAGTTTCAAAGGCACAGAATGGAATTTCTGATCAAAGTGTGAAAAGCAGAAATAGCCAGTAATCAGGAGATACACAGGGGATTTGGAGTAGGGAAGGGTTTTGACCCTTGGGGGTGGGGATGAAGAAAGAGGAAATCTAAATGATCGCCTGATCACTTACAAAATCCTCTGCTCGCTTAATATGGATTTGCTTACCAGAAAACTCTGTGCTGGGTCAGGATCCTTCCCTGGCTGCTTTTTTTTTTTTTTTTTTTTTTTTTTTTTTTTTTTTTTTTATAGCAGTAGTAAAAATAAAATTAGAAATATCTTGGAATTATATCAATGTCAGAAGGAGAAGTTACAATTGGAAAAATGTTTTGTAATAAGAGCATAATTTGCTGACAGTTAAATGTCATTCTACTTTTCAATGTAGAAATGCACTTAAATTTGTGCTAAAGAACTTTTAGAATCATATTATCTTGAATCCTGAAGAAGGACTTCTATCTTATAATAAGAGAAAATGTTTAAAAGTCAAGACACTGTTTTCAAGACCATTAAACATCTTTGCTCAGTGCTGTATTTGCATGTGGGCTGGCTTGCCCTGAGGTCCTTGCACGACTGTCTGTCATCCTGTGTCTCTACTGTTCAGCCAAAGCACTTCCATTTTCCTGAGATAGTGTTTAATTTTTGAAGACTTTTTCTTCTTTAGAAACCTAAGAATTGTTTGCAAGTCTCTTAAGTCAGAGCCTTCCAAGATTTTTTTATCAGTTTCTTCATTTTTTTAAGTGATAAGAAATAAATATGCAACAAATAAATACTATATAAAATGAAATTAGGTGGATTTGCTTCACTTTGCTTTTGACAAAGTAATGTTAGTTGACTGTTATTTCCTTATTACTAGTATTTACAAATAATGTCTTTAATTATGTAAAACAGAATGAATTTGACAGCTCCAGTTTCCATTTGCTGTTCTTTTTTAGATGATACATGTTGATTATTAGGTTTTCAGTACTTTGTCCTTTTTCAGCCCACTAAGATACCATTACTTGTCCTGAGATTTCTCTGAACGTTTAACCAGCTGGCAGATTATCAGGTCGCAGTAATTTGAAAATCTCATAAGTACTTTCTGACCTGTTATTTCTCTCTTCTAGGCCAAGATTTCACCAGTAGTTCTCTGTTCTGTGTGAGATCATTTGATCTGCGTGCTTAAAATCTATGGCTTTTATTTTGCTATCTTTATTCCTTTCTTTTTTGAGGGTCTGAACTTTGCATCTCATCCAGCTTGCCTTACATCCTCCCATTCTCAGCAAGTTTTTTTTCTACAAACAGAGCATTTCTTGTAGCTATCTCCTTTAGTTGCAACATCTGTCATTGATGCTTTCTTAAAATTTGCAGACCAATTTGTGCTTTATTTTTTATTTTACAACACATCTAAGTTTAGATCCCCCCGTTTTGGCAGATTCCTGTCATTGGTGATTTTGCCTGTATCTCACAAAAAAAAAAGCCTCATCCACATAATTTTCTTGATCTGGTATTCTGTAGTAGATAGCCATCATGACAAATGCTATGTTCTTTATCATTGTATGTAATCTTGCTTTTTGCATTGCTGATCTCGAAGCAAATATATAAAGTGTTGTCTCCTAACGTAGAAAAATGATGCAAGAGAAGAGGCCAGTTCAGGCAAAACTCTAAAGTGCTATCCTTCAAAGTCAAGCTCTTGGAGGCTTAATTCAGCTGCAGGAGCAGAAAGGGCGACCTTATAATATTTGCCCTTTGAAATGCTATCTTTCAGAGGTGACCTTTAAGCTAACTTGGGAGTCTGACAACCTGGGTCCTCAGCACAAGATCCTCTTCAGTGTCAGCCTCTCACAGTTGGTATCTTCTCTGCCTTTGTTCAAACCAGAATCTCCTTTCCATTTTGCCTGCTTTGCTTCATAACTTTTCTAACTCGTGCAATCATTCAAGTCAAATAGAGTTAGTGGACTGTTGCCTTTCTCTTCCAGAGACTTCTCCGAGTTTATAATTCTGTTGGGTTCTTTACAGACCTTATTCCTTCTAGGTTAAATATTCTTCTTTGCAGTAACAAAACTATTCAAGAACATTGTAGTACTATGGGAAGACTTTGTAGTCTGGCAGCTTTCCATGCTCATTTTGGAGTTTAAGCAAACATTAACCATGAAGTTAATCAGGAAGGAGCTGAAACACTCTCCTGACCTGGCAGGGGTAAAATAAGAATGTGACAGCATACAAAATTATGGAAAACTATGTTAAATCATATGAATGGTTTCCAAGAACACAAGAGTCCACATGATTACCAAATCAGCCATTGCCATCTTTAGCCACGACCATTGTTTAGGTTTGCTCATGCCTGACCAGGCTGTGACTAATGCAGGTGTTTCTAATAGCAGCTTTTAAGAAGTCACGCATCCATTTACATAGCTTTTGGAGTTCTGAACCAAAGTTACGCATTTTAATAAATGAGCTACAAAAATTAGAAGGCAGATTCGTATGAATGAAGTTGAAAATTCTGTGAGAGTTTTAGTAATAGATCAGATCCATATTATTAATTTCAGTGGTTATTTTAGTGTCTTTAAAAATATTGAAAACAGTTCTCTTTTTGTTTCTTCATGGTCACGTCCATGCTGCTTTTCTAAGCTGCTCCTATGGGCTGCTTTACTAAAAGCTGATCTTGCTGAAGAATCCTGCTTCAGCCCGCGCCTCAGTCCCCGAAGGCACATGGTGGTGTGCCCGGTGGGCACGCTCTGAGACGGAGCCACCTGCGGCATGGTGCCTGTCCCTGAACTCCTCCAGGCTCCTCCAGGCCTGTCCCTGAACTCCAGCAGCCTGCCTGCCAGGGCCCTGCCAGTGCTCAGCTTGCCTCCATTCATCTGCACCATGCAGAAGCCGTGACCTGAGATGTGTCCCTAGTTCACGGGAGCTTGTACATCTTTATCAACAAGACAATCATGAAAGGGAGGGCCTAAAAAGCCCTGTGGGATTTTCAGCTTTGACTTCTGCATTTTTCCCCTGTGTGACTAGGGCCTGTCAGCACTTTGTTCCCGATTAGTCGGGCAGCTAACACAATACCGCTGCTATCTCTGTACTTCTTCATACTTTTCTGTACTGCATTGTGTTCTTGCCTGGTCAGTGTATTTTTTTATCTGTACAATTGTTTCTTTGCTTGAATTCAATATGTTTGTTTTTCTAAATGACAGCAGAACTGGTATTTTGGTGTACTTCCATATTATTCCATCAATCACTGGAAGAGGACGTTGACACGGTGTTACTTTTGTTTTAAGTAAAACCAGGCTGGTTTTATTTATTTATTTTGTGTGTGTGTGTGTGTGTGTGTACTATTTTCCACTACTCCCTTTGGACTGGGAAAATTGAAATTTCATATGGTTTTATTTATTTATTTTGTGTGTGTGTGTGTGTGTGTACTATTTTCCACTACTCCCTTTGGACTGGGAAAATTGAAATTTCATAGGCCTGATCTTCTCAGCTAACATTATGAGCTACAGCTAAGTAGCATTTGTTGGAAAACAAGAAGTTCATTTCATGTTCAGCTCTTTCTTCTGTTTGGCATAGACACAGCACATACAGCGCATGAATTTAAACTGTTTTTTTTTCCACTGTATGACTCAGGTTCTATTTAGATGATTGCTAGTTAACTGTATTTGAAAGATTGTTTATTTTTCAACTAGAAGATAATTTTTGACTCTGTGTCTCTAGTTAAAATGAAACAGTGTAAGGTAATACAAAGAACAAATATGTAAGAGTAGTGCAAGATGGTATGAAGGGAAGAGATAACAGAAGAGAAAAACAGGAAATGTACAGAAGATCAGATCAGAAAGGCCTTCTGGTTTGCCTGGAATTAAGTCTCTGGCCATTGGATATAAATTTATTTGTTAGATGGATTAAAAGCAAATAGGTAAGATGAAGTCAGAACACTTCTCTGGAAGTGTATTACACTCTCTGTAATGTGCTGGAGAAGGGCAGCAAGGTTATAAATGAAAAATAGTAGTTGAGGGGTTGTAATTAGTAGTACTAGCAGTATTTAAAGAAAGGGAGTTACAGTGCGTGTGTTTTTACTGTTTTGAGAAAGAAGGAAAACTGCCAGAGAGGACTGCTGTGTGTGACAGCGTGGATGAAAGCTGAAGCAAAGTAAATGGCTGCAGACTGACGTCTTCACTGTAACTGTAGATCCCTGCAGGGTCAAAGACGAATAAATAGAAAGGGAGAATATGTGAAGAAATGGGTGCTCTCACTGGACTGCAGCTGGTTAAAGTTAAAAAAAAAAGTTGCCTATGTTTTGAAGAGAATTGGAAGTGCTGAAGGGTTTGAATAATATGTTGTTATACAGAGGAGAGATGAGATGATTTTGCTAAAATAGTTTTGTGATGTAAGTAGTACTTCTTCACTCATACCTTCAGGTCGTTTATAAACATAACGTATTTAATATGCCATAACAGCAAGCCTTGAAATACCTCTCTTTTTGTTATTTGCCATAATGAACGTTGACCAGCTCTACCAAACATTTCCAATTCCTTAGCTAGTGTTGATATTTAGAAAAAAAAAAAAAAGAAAATTTCCCTCCTGTTCATAATTATTTTCTTTAATAAATGTTGTTGAAAGAACTAACAACTTTTTTGTTTGTTTGTTTGAAACCAATATAACTATCATAATCCATACAGTTGTCATAACAACTATCAAAAATCAGTAAAACTGGTTGCATTTTCATAAGGGTGTATTGTCCAGTGATAGCTATCCAGAAGATCTGGCTTTATTCTTATACAAACAGATTTGGTAGTTACAGGCCCCCAGTTATGGAAAGCTCAGATGTCTCCGCTCCTTCACAAGCCCTGGGGCTGGAGTGGAAGCCACGAACTGCTGTGGAAACACACTGTGGCATACAGTTTTGGGTAGAATTTGTCCCCTGCGATCCGTATGGTGTTCCACGTGCATAGCCAACTTACTCAGCCGTTGCAAAGAACGTGGGGGGACTACACTTATTGAACAAATATTATTCTTCATGAGTAATTTTCTTGCCTGTCGTTTTTTGGATAAGAAGCAATTTTTAAAATGTGTTGTCAGAAATCCATCCCTTATGCAATAAAAAACTCAAAAGCTGTGCCTGATGACATACAAGATGTCCAGATCTGCATTGGCTCCTTCTCTGCAATCTGTTTACAAAAGTTAAAAAATGCAGCAGAATGAGTTGGTTTGTAAAGGTGCTTTTTTGAATGCTAAATCATATCTGCAAAACTGAAACACTAAAATTTGTTTTGTTTCACTACACAAGAGTCTTCTGAAACAAGTTTTAATTTAAATTAAAGCATCAGTTTAACTCAATTAAAACATAAGAAGAATTTACATTTGGAGTCCCTTTTTCCCTCTCAATTGACAAATTCATAGGAATTGAGGAATTAAAATACTTCTTTGTGGTTCATATGATAGTTTGTATTTCTTGCAAAAACATCTGAAAATTATGTATGAAATATTGATTTTCTTTTCCAGTAGTATTCATGTAGGAATTTTTATCTAACAAAAATCCATATCAAAAGAATTTTGAATTTACTGAAATATTAATTACGAATACATTTTGAATTTTAAAAATGCTTATTCCCAGGTATTTCAAAGTTGTATGTGGAACCTGGATGAGTAATCTGCATTTCAGAGACATGGTGCATCTTATTTCACATTGTTTTAATGTAAGCTAAAAGGCTTACCATATCTGAAAATTAATTCAATGATTTCATGCTTCTTTTGAGATCACTTTAAGCCTGCAGGGAGTTGGAAATTCCCAAATAATTGTTAGGAAATGCTGCAAAAGAAATAACTTCTTTTGTCTTAGGTTCGCAGAAATTCCAGTTAATGGAGTGCACTGTGTCTTGTATATCTACTCTCTCAACCACTATTAACTATTTTAGTTTTGTTAGCATGACTATAAATTTATGGAACTGTATGGCAGGGGAGCTCGCTCTGTTATTTTTGGTCAGTTTTAGTAGTTTCCTTTTGAAGAAGAGTCCTTCCGTTTCCCTCTGACATCCTCCGTGGCTGGCACTGAAGGCTGAGTGACCGCGCATCCGCCAGGCCAGGCGGCACACGAAGCCTCGCAGGGTTAACTCCTCAACACTCTTCAAGGAAACAGCTGCTGATGTGCTGTGCTTGTTGCCTGTCATGCTGATTAATACCGCCCTGGCATTTCCTGAAGCGTCCCACGCTGTGTGTGTTTTTTGTCGTCGCAGTTGGAATCAGGGCTCACTGACTGCTTCTGGTTTCCGTTTGTCAGCACACGGAGCCTCCTCTGCGCCCGGTGCTTAGGAGCTGCCCCAGCACAAGTACAAGCAGTAATAATTCTGGTTGAACAACTAAAATGTGAAGGAATTACCACAATTTTTTGAAGGATTTTAGGCAGTGGACTGAAAGAAGCTTAAGAGCTCCTAGGACTTCCTGTCCTGTTTCCATCCCGTGTCCAATGCGGGCGCTAGCTGAGAAGCTTTAGGCTCCTGGGAGCCAGCCGGAGCAGGCCGGAGCCGCCTGGCTGCGGCCTGGGGGCAGTGGCACGAGGAAAACACACTCCCGGCTTCTGTCCCATGAGTTGTTAGCTTGTGTCCACCGCTGAGCCGCACGGGAAGATTCCGTTTTGTTTAGTATCTGGGTAGTTGTGTAATGCCTGGGCTGTGGCAGTTTTTTGTTTTGTTTTGTTCTGTTCTGTTTTGTTTTCGATGTTGCATGACATAGTGCTGTTAGTGTTTTTATGGAGTAATGATGATGAAGGAGGAAATTGCATCCCAGTGGCAGGTCATCTCTAGGTTAAAAGAGGAAAAAAAAAAAAATGCGTTCTCTGTCTCGGTTGCCTGCCTTGGAAGTAATGGGACCTAAAGATCCAGGTCAGGCATTTTGTACAGAGTGGTAATTTAAAACATAGACACAAGAAACATCCCTAAAAGTAAGTAGAAGGGTAAAATGGAAAATTATTTATACTTTTATCTTGTGTATGCTGAGATAAATAAGTTAAAACTAGACAATGTACTATAAACAAATATAACCTCCTTGTCCTGCCTGAGCCTCCAAGTTCACACTATTTCATCTGCCAATACTCGTGTGGAGCTATCAGGACTTGTGAGCATTTTCGTACCAAGACAAGCCTAACAATAAAGTCAGTAATACCTTTTTATTCCATGAGCAGTTGCTGTATATTTTCACCATGGTCTTCCACAAATATATAAAAATTCTAGCACAGGGGTCAGCACAGTATTGACATAAAGAGAAACACCATGATTATTATTTTTTAGGTAGATAATCTTTCTAATGTTTCAGAGAAACAGCCTAGAGAATCGTATCTGTGTGAAATTCTCATTTCTATGTATCTGGCATTTTATAATTTAATGCTGTCTTCCCTTGACACACTTGAAATACATATATAGTAATGGCAAAGGTGTACCTTTGCAATTGAATCTATCAAAAAAAAAATACTTGCTATTTTGGTCCTGTAGCCCAGGATGCTCTTATTAAGTTGTGGGTGTCCACACTTTTCCTTGAAATAAAAATATTTTTGAATATTTTATTAATTTTTATTATTTTTATTAATTCAAATATGTATTAATTATATTAATATTTAATAAAATATTCAAAAAGTTGACAGCAATTATATTAGTCTCATTAAGATAGTTTTTACGTTCTAGCCATTGTGGACTGAATTAAGGAAGAGTATTTTTGTACTTCTGGACCAGAAAGGAAGCGAGTTATACTTCACTGGGCAGTAAAATGATCTTCAGAGAGCTGTATTAGCCTGAAAACATAAAGATCATGAATAAAATTTCTGAGAAATAAGAACCTCATTTCAGGTGGTTTTATATTTGATTTTGTCCATATCAGAGACCTCCACTTTAAAGATGAAGTATCATGAACTGCTTTGCTCTTTTCAGAAGACGTAAAAGCTTGAATTCTATAAAATGTTTAAGACTAGGATTGTCTTGAGCAATTGTATTTTTTCAAATTCTCTCATGATAAAAGAAGTGGAGCTAAGAAGATTGTCCACAGATCTTGTATAGCAAAACTTGGCTTTAAGCATATAAAATAGCTCCCAGCTCTGCATGACAGCATTTTGGGGCTGCAAGGAGCAAAGTTACTCGTCACCAAGCAGCAGGGTGGCATGCTCCAACCTGGTTTCCTCAAAAACCTGGCAAAGCCTACCTTATTACAGATTTAATTCAGATTTATCACATGTTCTGGTGGTTATCTGAACCAAATTCCTCCAAACATGTAGATGTAAACTTGAAAAAAAGAGTTGCTATGTGAAAAAAGAAAGAGCTCTGTGTTTGGTGTCAGAAATGAGTTCAAGGAGCTTGTCTCTCAGTTTTCCCTGACTTTCATTTCCATCTGGACCTACAAGGCCTCACATTGATTCAGTAGAATTATGCCTTTTTGAACTGTTATTTATTTGATGGAGCATTAGTATCTGATTGAAAAAGTATGTTTCATCTAATTCTGTTTGATGTAAGTAAGGAAAGACACTTCTGAATTTTCAGTACACCTGAAGTATCTGGCTCATCTGTATTCCCATGAATGAGAATATTCTAGTTTTGAGGAAGATAACATTTGTAGCACCTTCACTTTTATTTTATACATTATTACCTTCTCCAGAGGTAATATTACTCTTAAAAAAATCTAATTTAGCTGCCCTAATATTTAGTTCTTTTTAGCTCTAAATGTTTCATTTCTTAAAATAAAATTTCATTTCTTATAAGAAGAAATTTAAACAAGATAAAATTGATATTTACAAAAATAAGTCTCCCGGCTGATCAGATTAAAATCAAAATTTCTCAGTTTGCCTGTGGAAACATATTAATGTAATGGATTCATTTCGGAATCAGAAGACGGACAGATTGATGTGTCAACAGAGAAAAGAGTTATAACCATCAACGTGTCTCTCATTGTTTGACAGTGATTTACTACTATCCAACAAGTCTGTTAGCGTAACTTTCAGACTGAATCATTCACAGATAGTCCATTACGCTAGAAGCATTTTTTGCTCTGATTCACAGACCTGTGAAGGGAGCTCAGAGCTATCACACGCTGAAAGACACAATCTGGCAGCCCCTGCTTGTGCAGGATGCTCTAGAAGTCACTGACTCACCATCAGTCGTGCAAAGGATCTGTGACTGAGTTTTTAGCTTTGGAGTTCAAGAAAAGTATCTTTTTTTTTTTTTGGAAGCTCCAAGCTGCATTTTCTTTTTGTTGGTTTCTTCTTTTGGCCTGACATGCACTGTTTCATCCTAAATGGAAAATTCTGGTGAATAACCAAATTCTGTAAAGAGAGAAAATGGCTAATATGTGCATGATCAAAGCATCTGTGATCTTGGAAGTATTGTAACTTTTGCACAGCATTGAACCAATAGGCAGCTCAAGATTTGAAATAGTACAATTTTAGAACTTACCATCTAAATATAAATTCCTATGTTCTTAGAACCAAAAGTTTAGCGAAGGCAATGGAATACCATAAGATCCTGAATCCTAACTGAATCAGGTGAGGAAATCCTTTTTCCTTTCAGCTGTTTCAGAGTCACGACATTAATTTTTCAGTGTGTTATCACTGGATTTTTTAGAATTTATTGCAGCAGAATATTTGCATTTACCATTCATAGTCATTGTATTTCCAGTTTTAAATGTGTGTACCTTTATTTCTGATCTGAAAAAAAACAACTATGCTGTTGATTTTAATACAAACTAAAACCTGGTCCTTCATAAATGATTAGCTTAATTATCTGTTCTTTCACATTGTCACTCCTACTAAAATAGTTTGCAGGCAAAGTAGGCTGCACTAAAAGGGAAAGAATGGAATCCATGTAACACATGTCAGAGTAGGAAGATTGTTGCATTCATTTCTGGTATAACAATGAAATGGTGCAAAAGCTATTTTTGAACTTTCAAAATTAATTATTTTAAAGACATGCTTTTAAAAGAAAAGGGTGATTTTGATCAGAGTGCACAAAATTGCAATTCTGTCTTGGTTTTCCTCTATTATTTTGGTAAATATAATGTATACAGATTGATATTATAATGCTCAGTATATTTTCACCACTTAAAAGTTTCATATGTTTGTGCTTTGCTTTTTCAGAGCTAGACTAGAGCTAGATTTGATCAACCACTGCGCTTTTGGCATCACTTGGGAAACCATTGTGTCCTTGGGCATTTTTTCAGTTTTGTGGTAATTTTCCTAGTAGTTTTCTGTAATCTGTGTTGGCATTACCAAAGGGTGTCCTTACGTCCCTGACTCTCTTGGCTTGAATGCATGCCGATAATTGTATTTCTGTCCAGAAGTAAACTTATCGGTTCAATACATATACAGTTAATAGTGACTTAACTCTTATTTGCTATATCCTCCTCTGTTGCCTGTTCTTGAAAACTCTTACTGTTTTTAAACACATTAATTTGGTACTTGAAAGAGGTACATCACGCCATCATGGACATGGCAGTGTCTTGCACATGCAGTTTTCCAGAGATGCTGTATTGGCATGTCTCATTTCTGTAGCATGTTGCATTACATACAATGAGACATTAATCACTCTTGCTGATTATACAATCACCAGCAGTTTATAGTTCTGAGACAGTTTCACACAAAGTTGGAATATCCATTGAATTTTCAGAGAGGGTAGGGCTGTTGAATGCTTGTCATGAAAAGACCTTAAAAAGAACAAACTGGTATATTAGAATTATACATATTTTAAATGAATAATTTCTACTTGGAGGGGGAAATGTTTAAATGTCTTCAGGACACTTAGCTGCAGAAAGAATGTTAACTGGAGCTGAAACTCATACGCAGAAATGTTTGAGGGTTAGCTAAAGCTGATCTGATGTCAACTTGTGAGTGTTGTGAGTAATGCAGGAAATCTCAAATACAAAATAATTTCATGTTCCAGTTCTTAATTTCCTTGCAAAACATGACTGCTTTTGTCTGTTAGGAAAAATGGCAAGGTGACATATTGTGTTTGGACTTGCTCATCGACTTTCTGAGAAGGTATAAAGAGAGGGCAGTAAGCAAGCTTCATGAAGTTGCACAAGGTCAGTCCACAGGCATGAACCAAGGACAGCGAAACGTCTAAGATAACTCAGAACTGAGTGAAATGTATGTCAGGCTGCGTTTCATGGTCAACATATTTCATTGGTCATTCATTTAACAGAAAATGTGCTGCATTTTCTACTCTTTATATTCTCTCTATGGGCATGGCATAGCACAAGGAGCAATATCGGTTTTACTAGCATAACGTAAGGAAATTCTACAGGCTAAAAAGTTTTTAGTTGTCAAAAGATCCATCATCAATTACTAAGACAAATAAAACATGGTCTGAAGAAGAAATTGCGGTTTCTCACACACAAATGATTCTATTGTAATTCAGCCATCCCATCTGTTAGAGCAAAATTCAAAGTATACAATAGAGCCTATGTGATTTAAGATGTGTGTTTCTTCTTTAATGTACCTGAGTGATAGAAAAACAATTGTATTATATTGTAGTTGTTATAGTAACTCTCAGTTTTTTTAATTAAATAAAATGTATTGTATGAAAACTACTAGGTGATAGCATCTTTTTCCAAATTAATGAAATAATTTTGGAAAATAGACGTGGTTTCAGGACACTGTGAGGATTCTCAAGCAACTTCAAGTGTCCTTTGAGTAGTCCTTTGAGTAGTCCTTTCAACTACGCATCAGGAATTCCCTTCAGTAGCAGTTCACCTGTGTGATAGGTCTGGAATCACACTGTACATTGCAGTGACATTACATGTTGTACCTCAGACCTTAAGCTCACTCGCCAGCCTCAGAACATCATTCAGTCAGTGCTAGGGAAGGTAGGAGTTGCATGTCTAAAATCTGCTGGAATTCATTTTTTCCTTTCTGCATAATTTGTGTTATGGCTGTAGGATTCCTCAATTATAACACTAGAATACTGGGTCTAGAGAAAAAAAAAAGTGCAGCTTTTTTTTTTTCTTCCTATTAAGCAACATTTTCTGTTTTGTTTTGTTTTGTTTTGTTTTTTAACTATTCTGAAGCCTCAAATGATAGTACTTTATAAAACAGTAGTTAAAAATAGAAGTCCAGTTATTCTATATCCTTGATATGAAATACTGAAACCTGAACTAACATTTCCAACATACTAATTTGTCATGTTCCTTTTATCTTTGCTTGCAAGCTCAGGGATCTTTTCTGGATTTATTTTGTTTTTCTTTCTAAAATATACTGATGCAAGCCAAAGTCACTGATCTGCTTGGGTTGGAAGAAACATACTGTGTGGAAATTTCCCTGCAAAAAGGAATATATTTTGTCCATCTAGAGACATGCACCAAATTCTTTTTGGATAGTTTGCTTTCTGCAGATAAATAATGCGAAACGTATCAGCCTGGGCCGATGTAGCGCCGCTGTCAGCAGCTTCGTGTCACTCAGACTCAGATCCTATGGATGGCCCCTTGCTCTGCTCATCTGTAGCGCAGGTAGAGGCGATGCTGGAGCAGGGTGAGCACTCTGGATGCGCTTGTCTTTTCTGCTGTCCATAAACTGACACGAGATTCTCCATTCGCATTTCCAAGACTAGGTGGGATGGAGCCCAGTCCCTTGCATTTTAGTTTTACTTTTCTTTGGAACGGGGATAATACTTGGGTATGTTTCAGAAGTGATGTGGAACCAAATATATGGAAGCTTGTGCTATAGCTGTAACAGCTATGGAGTTAGGCGTAAATGCCACCGCATTCCCCACAGAGTTTTCCAATAGTGTGTTAACATAGCATTTCTAAAAATAATAAACATTTGATAGATATTTATTGTCAAGATATTTTGGCATAAACCTCTTAATTTTGTTTTATATTAGTGTCCTGCCAAATCTTTGTCTTTTTCTCTCTTTACTTTCTGTAGACTTTAAAACTATTGCCTAGGGGCTTTTCAAGGGAAACAGACTTTTTTATAAAATACCAGCAAAAAGGGTAAATTTTGGCATTAAATTAAAAGACAATTAATCACTGTTTTTTTGCTACTAAATTAATTATCATCAAAGGTTTCATTAACAGCAGATTTCTTATCAGCAAAGTCAACAACAAAATTGGAAACTGGACAATTTTCTCCCATTATCAAAGAAGAAAACGTTTTATAGTCCTTTTTTTCTCACTTTGTCCTTTTTAGAAGAGTGACTACAGCATGCAGAGTGGGATTCAAAAGTCCTCAAATCTCTTCCTTCCTTCTTTGTTTTAACTGGAGTTGGAAAATATGACATCAAAATACAATCTGAATGCTAATCTGATTCTGTCTAAAAAGCAGTTTCTGTGCCTCATTAATAAAGTAACACTGAGTTTAGTATGGTGTGTCACTTGTAAATAAAATAATGTGTTTTTTCCAATAATTACCTAATAATTAGTTATCTTTCTGTCTGCTAAACTTTCCTTGATTTTTAGGTGAAATTGCTTTAAATAATCTTGTTCGACTGAGTTCAAAACATTTGCCTGCTAAAATTTCAGCTCAGCTTAACTTTACCAGAGCACTTGGGCTGGTCAGTGTTTCAGCTATTTAATGACACTTTAAAAAAAAATCTTGAGGTGTTCTGCATCCATTATTAATTTCTATTGTCTTCTTTTGGGGGATCTTTTCTAAGAATATCTTAGAACTTCTGCACAGCTTATGAGAATGAGTTACAAGTCATCAGTCAGGTCTGAATTGTAACATAGTTGTATGTTATTAACACTGCTGTGTGTAAGCAGAGAAACATCTACTAAATTGAGGAAAAAGAGCAACAGTCATGATTTATTTTTCTGGTTTTAATTTTTTTTTTTTTTTTTTTTTTTGTGAAATGTGGGAATTAGTAACTCGTGAAGATATTGGAGTATAGTTTAGAAGGCTGAAATACTGATGTAATAACATTTTTCCCCTAGCTGATAACTGTCATGATATGATGTTTGGTGCTGAAGTGGAGGGCTATCTCCACTAATGTGTTTTTTGGTTTGACTTGTTTGGGGGAGAAGGGGATTCAGTGGTCATAGTAAGGAGGGATGTTTGCTTTGCAGAGAGGGGCAGCACAAGTGTAGGGTCCTTACTAAGCTTCGTATAATGCCTTTGGAAGGGGGGTACCATCGATACTTAACTGACTCGTGGGGTTTCGCCTCCTACTTAGAGACAGCATGGCAGCATTCATTGCACAGCTCAGGGTACGCAGGCAGGTGGGGTGGAGCTGCCGCCTTATTCATTGCACAGGGACTGATGCAAGGGCTCTACAAGGTTTGTGGGCTATAATTATCCCTAGTAATTTAAGAATCCCATTACCTTCTGCAGATGGAGATACAGTTTAATCAAATACGGTGGTAAATCAGCCTTTATTAGGCACATTCTGTAGGCTATTATGTAGGTGTTAATGTTTAAAATGCTTCTGTATTAAAATTCTTCCCANAGAATGTTGCAGCAATGACCACCAAAGTTTTGTTGTCTTCTTCTTCTTTAGAAAATTGTATTTTGAACAAAGACTCTTGATACTTACAATCCAGGGTTATGATTTCCATACATTGTGGTCAATCTGTAAACCAGATGGCTACACTTGAAAATTAGTAGCTGCAGATTAATTTGGTTAACGACTAACCAAAAACATTTAAAAGCTGCAAATTTGCAGCAGTATATTTTTCTATCAGATGGCAGTTTCCAGAGTTGCCCATAATTACTTCAAGTTAAGGGATGCAACCCCATATCCCTTTGGAGACCTGGTCATGTTAGTTTGTACTCCCTTTCCATTGTGATTTATATGTGCTGAGCCCTGGTTTGGAAACTTCTATATTAACATTATAATTCTCTTTGGGATTTAAAACAGAAATTCCTTATGGCATTTCTCTTCATTATTAGTAATTGTGTAACAAACAGCAGTTTGGCTTTAGCCAGATTGCACTTGCAAGGTAGCTCAACTTCACAGCAACGTACATTTTGGTCTGTAGAAGACAGATTTGCAATAGAGAGGTAGTTCTAAAGGCCAGCAACAAAGGTACGATTGCAGAACTGGTGTTTATGGACTACTGTCTCAATCAGACTGATAGCTGGCCTGCAGTTATTGCTAAAAGCGTACTTTTCCAGGGCCTTCTAATCCTGAAGTAAGAGTTTCAACCCACGCCAAGACTGCGGAGGCACTATGGTGATCTCAGATACCAGGCAGAGCTCTTTCGTGACAGCTACTGTTTCTGTTAACAGTATGTTCCCATCACAAATTTCAAAAACGTATATGGGCATTTCTGGCTGTGTTGGCTAGAATGTGAACTATTGGGAATGTGAGACCTTTCTGGGTTAGGATACTTTTACTATCCATGTTTTGAACATAAGCTGTAGAAAACCCCTTTGAGGACGTCTGTTACACAGCTCAGATTTTAATCTTGATGTTCCACTTCCCAAGCCACTTCCCCATTAACGAAATCAGCTTTTTGTTTTAAACTTAAACTATCCAGTCTTGGGGAAGCATAGGGATAAAAACAGGTCTATTTTTATGCTGTATATTGATTGGTAGTTTTTTTAAAGACTATTTTCTGAATTACTTTAACAAGCTATGTTTATTTGTTAACATTATATTTATATGTTAAACATATATTTATATGTTAAATATATTCATTTGGTGAGGGTCATGCTGTGCCTGTGAAAAGCACAAAACAAAAATGTTGGCAACAGTACTAGTTCTGCAGAATTTAACAGTGGTATCGAGTAGTTCCTTTGTTTCAGAAGGGCTTAAATGTTTGCTCTGTTACTGCTGAATATTAAGTGTTGGGGAACAATAAAGCACCATCCTGGCTTCTGTGAAATTTACAACACCACTGCTGTAGCTACTGCCCTTGAGAAAGGGCTGTCTGCAGTTATGAGCCTAGAAGTTAGGACGTAAGTTAGGACTTCTCTTCCACCCTACTGTGGGTCTGAGGTGGTCGTGGTCTGCGTGGTAGCTGGAGGCTCTGCCAGTCCCTGTGCAGCTTTCACGTGGCACAGACCCTTGGACCGATGAGGATGAGTCAGGCTGGGTAAGACAGAACCACCCCTAACGTTTGAGCCACCCCTATGGCTCTACCACAGCCTTAGGTGGTGGTAGAGCTCCCTATGGTTCCCTTCCTAATTATTCAAGCTTTGAAGACAGGATTAGGCCTATTCATATGCCTAGTAAATCTGGCCCGAAGTATATCAGCCTGCATTTATGCAGACTTCTGAGGTTAGTAACTCAAAATATTACTTAATATGCCCTGTTAGCCTCTGGTTTTAGTAGGACGAGCAGAGCTGAGCTATTTCTCGTTCACTGGACACAAAAGATGTGCAGTTACAAATGGCAGCCCCAGTTACTGTAATGAATGTGATCACACCCAGAGAAAAAAAAAATAATAAGTGGAATGAAGAATAACAGCAGGTTTGAGAGGTGCATTTAATTTTCGTATGATATATTTTAAATTAAATTATGAGTGCAGTATGAGCAGGATTTCTTCTTGAAAGTTAAAGGCTAATCATCAATGCTGGTAGATTTATCTATTACACTCTGAGTGCCATCTATAGATGTATGGTAATTGTGAGTTTGACTTGCTCTTTAAATCTTGATAAAATAAAAGAAATGGAAATAATGCCAGCTGGCTTTTTATTCCAAAGAATTAAAAAGAAAAGAAAAAGCAAGCATCTGATGGTGCTGATAGTTGCTTGCTTTCTGGGCAGAAAGCGGCATCTAATTTCCATTTATATATCCCTCACTGGGATAATGTTTTCAAGCTTCCTCATATAAAATGAGTTGAAATAGTTTCTCAGTTAAAAAGTACCACTACCAGGATTCTTGTGTAAAAAATCGGAGCTTTTAACATCCATAATCTGGTGTCCTGCTAGAGTTTGCCCAGCGAATGGAGCAGCAGTGCATTTGATGTTGCAACTTGAAAGGCGGTTGGTGATGTGGTCCAGGTGTTCCGAGTTAGCATATAGGCGCAACAAGGTGCAACATGTATCCAGTTGGCTAATAAATACTTCAGTCCTGACTTTCCTTAAAGAAGGGAAAAGGGTTGTTCTAGTCAAGTCTTTGCTTCCTTTTTTAATGCTGATATTATCATTGATACTCCAAACATAAATGGCAGATATTTCTTAGAGTGGGGGGTAAGCCTTTATGTATTATTTCCTGTAAGTGAATCAGTGATTTTTGTTGTAATAAATAGCTTACTCCTGAAACAAATACTGGAATTAAGCTTGATGATGTCTTTGTTTCATATAGTTATTTAAATTACTAGCTTTTGAATTGTTCGAACCGTTTTTTCATTAGAAGTAAATGGCCAATGTGAATATCCTCAGTTGTCTTGAATGAACGAAACATTTACTGATCTGCCATGATGGTAGTTACTGGAAGAGTGTCTAATAAGGGGGCTATGGATATCATAAAGTAAATACAGTGAAACAGTTCTTTCTGACAAGCAAATGAAATGTTTAAGCCATGAATCTAAAGGTTCCCCAAAAATGCTGCTGCTGCTTCCGATGATGATGATAATAATGAAAAAACACTTAATTCAAACAGCCAGCCATCACATCTGTAAAACAAACTATTTTTATCAGCTGCTAGCCTGTAAATAAAAAACACATTTCATGGGCAGTGCTGATTTTTCTAGAAGTGTAATAAAAGAAGACCCTTTCATTAAGGTATTACTGAAATTTGAACGGTCCACCGAGTGACTTACAGACCATACGGAGAATATTGTTTGTGATCCACTTACTGGTCTGTAGAGGCCCATGCCCAGGTGTCTGTGCCCACAAGCTCCTGCTGTTTCACCAGGGGACAGTCGTCCCATTATGTGATTCCACGTACAACCTGCAGAGGTATGCCGAAATTTACATCGTTTACATCCGGGTCATAAAGCAGAAAAGTGTGTATTCCCTGAAAATATTAGCACACTTGAAAGAGACAATAAGTCTCTTTCTTGCAATCAGGGAGTTCAATTCCAAACTCTGGGGTACTGAAATAACGATCTGTAGAAACTTAGGGAAATTCACAGGGAAAAAGAAAAAAAAAAAAAAAAAAGATAGACTTGTTTCCATTGGATTTCTAATGAATCAGTAAAAAAAGAAAAAAAAAAGATACATTTCATTTACTTTGTTTCATGCCAGAATTTAACAGATAATATCAAAAAAGATAGAGTTTTAGCAATTACATGCAATCAGTTGCAACAGGTAGCAAGTACAGTTAGTATTAGGCTTTTCATTCTTTTTCTAAATGCATAGAGTTTTTAAATCTCTTTAAATACATACAGAAAGTGAAATAAAAAAAAATTAAATGGAGAGAAACTTTCCTAGAAGACCAATAGGCAGCCCCATTCCCCCCACTCAGAGACTTTTAATAAAGTCCGTAGCAAAGCCTGTTTAATACAGTGGGAATGGATCAGGTTAATCCCTTGGGATTTGTTCCCCTTCCCACCTTCATAACTATTTCCAGCTCTATCTACCCTCATTTCATTGAGCAAATAATATTGATAGAAGTAATCTAAATCCACTGCAAGATCATCGTAAAGAGGAATTTAAAGTGTACTGGTTTATAAATGAACAAGAATGTGAACTATGGCATTGCAGTATAAAGTTCTGACATGCTGTCATTGGAAATTTTAAAATAATAATGGAGGTAAAAAAAAAAAAAAAAAGGAAAAAAATGCTAATGGCTGATTCATTTTGGTGCCTGGTCTTAGAATTTTACTTGGTGTTGTTAACTTAGCAGAAGCCATGGACACCTTTTTTCTTGATTTGAAAAAGCTCCCTCTCACATAGCAGAGGATTACAGTCAGCCTGTGCAGACCCCCTTTGTAGGGGTCATTGCAAGTTGAGCAATGCTGCTTCTGCAGCACCTTGAAAGCCAATTCCAGCAGTATAACTAGAAGTTAGGAAGTACTGTAAGTAATGGAATTCACTCCGCTTATCTGCATCCCATCCTATTTGAGTATAAGGCGATTCTTAGCTCTTTTGGTTTGTTTTATTTGTAAGAATTCAGTGGATTCAGTATTTTTCACATTTTAATTATTATTTATTGCACTTTTATTAGTCTATACTGCCCATAAAAGCTTGCATCAAAGGTCCAAAGATTTTGCACGAGACTCAAATTCCCTTCAACTCCCACCCTGGCATAGGATCATGGCACAGGTTCTATTAGGATCTTCTTCTGTATTGTGTAAATCATATCCTCCAGGTGCTCCTGTATTATGTTGTTGTTTCTGTGGAGATTTTGGTTCTTTATAGCTTTAAACCATCCTAATATATTTGCAGGATTTAGCACTAAACAAATTTGATATTTTTTTCTTAGTCCACTAATTATTTCTTCTTTCAAGTGAAACTCATATAGAGCAAGCAGCAGATTTAGGTGTTTCTGAAAGCTCTGATCGTCTGTCATCCTCAGGAATGTTATGAGCACATATTTTTATAACAACAACAACAAAAAGAAAAGGATGAATATGTGTCACCTCTACTTTTATACTTCATGAAAAATCCTTTTATATGGTACTGGTATAGTCCCAAAGAAAGCCTTTACCTACTCTCTCTAAAACTATTCTATTAGCAGTCTTTTCTCTGTGGCATAATGTTTGTTGGAGGGGAGATAAGAAAGAGAAAGGGCTTCTTCTTTTTTTTTTTTTTTTTTTTGTTTATTGTGAAGGAAAAACAAAGCAGTAAAACAGAACACATAAAAAATGAAAATTGCTATATCGTTTAATGACTATTTTGTAAAAATAATTTTCTGTTCTCATTCTACAAATTCATGATAGGAGCACTGCTGGTTGCTTGTACATGATTTATCATGTCAGGTTATATTGCAGCAAGCAGACTATATACCCTTTGACCTTGAAGACTCCTACAATACTGCTATAAATTTTGGTTTCTTAAAAGCAGGGAGTGAAAATGCCCTTTCATTCAGACAGATACTGAGCTTAAATACCTAGCAAAATGAGATTTAGTTCTCTTTACTCCACTTCATGTTAGTAGATGATATTTTGTCATTGTGAATTTATGTGGAAAAATACTTTGAATTTTTTTGCATCTCTGCTTTGATGTGTATGTCCACAACTAAATGTTATTTTCAGCACAAATATGTGGACCATGTTAACAGAGCTTTTCCATGCCAATGTTTGCTGAGCTGTGAAACCTATGAAGCTGTCAGTGCAGTTTCTTCCAGAATCTGATTTTTGACTATTTCAGCTTCAGCACTATTACAAACAAAGAATTCCTATGTGATGAAAGGTACGTTGTGAAACAAGGAATCCTAATTTCTTGCAAATGTATCCTACATGCACATTACATTCACAAACAGAAGACCTGGCACCGGAGTTTCCCTGGTGCCCAGTAATTCTCCTTCACCCACCCACCCAAGCAGTGGTACCAGCAGGCTCCGGCAGCCCCCAGCTGCGGGCTGGAGAAGGCACCATGGTGGATGAGCAGCCGATGTATGCTCCTGGCCAGTGAACATATACCAGTCGGTCAAACAAAACTATAATGTTGAACTCTCAAGCTTTCCTTCTGTAGGGACAGTGGCTTCCCTCTGTCAAGCTGCCGATTTTTCCTAATTATTGAACTTTGTGTGTTTGAAACCCCTATTGCTTGTCAAATTGAAGTCTACAAGTAGATCCAAAAAACTTGGCGCTGGGGGAAGGGGCCAGGTTGTCTCCAAAATAACCAAAAACTGAAAGAAAAACCTCTATAAAAGCCCTTTGGGTTCAGTATAAAAGTCAGTTTCTGGGGGTAGTTGAAGGGAGCCTAGTAGGCAGCTCACGCACTTATTTTCTGTAGAAAAGTGGGTTTGGGTCTTTAAAGCCTACTTGGCAGAACCACATCCTGCATAGAAGATTAAAAAAAAAAAAAAAACTGTTGAACAAACATCTGTTTTACAAATACTGTGTTAAATAAAGAGTTCAGCATCATCCTCTTTTCTTTAATCTGATTCGTAAATTCTTCCATCAATTTAATTAAGCTTGGTCTGCGCTCAGCCTGCTTAATCACAGGCAGCTTAGGTTAACGTACACCTCATCGACTGATGAGCCAAAAGTTCCTGGCCACTTTATTTTTCTTTGTGATGAAGATGTTCAAGAGCCTCTTTGACTAAGAATAAAAATAAATAAATTAAACACACCTCTAGGGAGAAATAAATTGTGCCCTAGAGCAAGCAGTGAAACTCCAGCGAGAGCAGTTCTGACTTTGATACTTTTGGGGATAGATCCAGTGCAGAGATGATAGGGGGCAGAATAGCGTAATAACAGTTCTTATATCATTAGTGTAAATTAACGTATAGTTTTTGCAAAAACATACAGAATATTTCCATAGCAAAAGCACATATGAAAAAGGCAGTGACAATTAGTTCTGCCGCTCAACTGATTTTCTCAATGCTGAATCGGAGGCACCTTTTGCAAAGGAAAAAGAAATTTACATTTCTATGTCACTTCTGTCTCGTTCAAGGTACCAAAACCAGGACCAAACAATGGCAATGTAATGAAATAACTTTGTGGAATTGAACCGTAAGAACTGCATTATTTAACGATGATAATGTCTTTCACATGCCAATTGGCCTGGGTGGCATTTAAAGCTGTGACCAGGAACTCTACGTTCTTTATGGATTTTTACACTGTGAAGATGAAGAATTGTAGGTCTTGTATTTACTAAGGCCTTGTGTTTTATTAATAATATCTTAAACCATCCAGACTTCTGTAGTCAGTGTCAAAGGGATTATTCCCCTCCCCCCCCAAAAAAAAAGAAAAAGAAAAAACAACAGTTTTCAAAACAAAATAAAATAATTATTTGGAATTATCCTTTCAGTAAAGATTACTGGGAAATTTGCTTTAAAATCAAAAACAGTAAAATTCAAACCTTGTGACAATTATTTTGAAATTCTTTTGAAAACAGTGAAGATGCAAATACTTTCAAAAATAATATACATACCTATTAACTAGATTAATTTTACGTGTAGAAGGGAGGGGTGTTGAAAAACCAAAGGAGCTTGAGTTTATAGCCTAGTGACACCACCTGAGATGTATGTGATTCTAAAACAGACTCAGAAACTGAATTTTATTTTTTTCTTGAAGCATTCATTCAATGCAACATAAAGCAGTTAAGCAGTTCCAGTTTCAGAAATAGCGATGGGAATCCAACGCAATACCTCACTGATTAAGATACAGACTCTTTCTATTATTCCTTCTCCAGTTCATTGAATTTTATGTTATTTTCTTTATGCTGCTACACCTGGAAATAGGAAGTAGAAAATACCTTTTCCCTTGCTCCCTCATGGCCAAAAAGCAGTGTCCCCAGGCGAGCAGATGTGATTTTCAAACCTAAGAGGAAAATTGAACCCAGTCTCCTCTTTGACAAGTGTTCTGCCTAATATGCAAGAGGACATTTTTGCTAACACGGACAGCATCTTCGCGAATGTTTTATAGAGTAAATACTACCAGTGCATTGCAGGGCAAGGACTGGAAGGAGCAGCTTTGAGGCTGTGGATCCTGAGCTGGAAGCATTTTCCTGTAGCCCTCACCAAGCAGCGCTGCCCAGTGACTAGAGTCAACAGCTTTTCCACCAAGCTGATAAGAACTTAGAGCCTTTCTGTTACACCCTAGGGAGTCTGTGTTGATAAAGAAGCCTCACACATCACTTGTGCTTAATCCACTGACTTCACTATTGTTGTTTTGATTTTTGCTTAATAAATATTAGGACAAAATACGTGAAGTATTATCACAGTTACAAAGTATTATAATCAAGTTCACTTAACAGCAAATCTTGTTTACCTTAAATTGCAGTAAAATGAAGAGTAAGACTTATCTGTCAGTTCTGTAAGTGGCAACTAAAAATATCTTTACAAATGTAATGGAGTTAGGGAACTCTCCTGGTTTTTAATTTACTTTCAATAATTCATTAGCATACACTTTAACCTTAATCGCCAGTCCCCACAGGATTCATATGCTGTGCCAAAACAGATTTCTCATAGGCAAAATTAATTTTCTACAAATAACTTCCCTATTTTTCCTAATTCAGGAGCACCAGAAGGTAGCACAGCTTTGGTGATTTGATCTCGATACATAAGATTTCAGCACTCGTTTTAGCCAGCATTCTTCTGTATTGAATTTTCTTTTTTAGACTGCTAAATATTGGGTGTGACTTACAGGAGGATATGATTCATTTTGATGGAACAGCTTCTAGGTATCTGTATTGGTGCTTATTAATTACTTTAGCAGAAGTGTTTTGTTCCTTCAGTTCCTCTTGAGGATTAAATACCACATAACATATGTTAGATTTTGGCAATCTTATGTTTACAGAAGTTTAAAAAATATTTTGAGCAGTTGTGCATGAAATTATTTAATATCCCTCATGAGAGGAAATGCTAACAATGTTAAATCCAAATACAACTGCTTTCTATGAATACTCTTTTCATATCTCATGAGAAAGAGCTGAATGGAATATGAAATTTCCACACTTCTTTGAGCGCTGGAAAATCGAGCCAACAGTCATACCTGAAAACAAATATTAAGAGAGAAAAATGTAACACTGAAAACGGCTGAAAATAACACATATTGGCCTGGTTACAATCCCTAATTAGGAAAAAAGTAAATTTGTTTCCTAAGTCTAAAGGAAATATTTAAGAGAAGATTGTAGTACAGGTATACAAGTACAGATTTTATATCTCTATAGAGGTGATGACTGTAGCAGAAGCTAATTCTCGAGCTGAATAGAAATGGCCTCTGGAAAAGAACTGGGAATTGCCAGTCTCTGTGGTCTCTGCCCCGGTGCCCCCTCTAAATGCAGAGAGCTATGTTTCTGTCTCCCCTCTACTCCCATCTGTGTTCCTAGACTGAGCTGTTCTGCCACCCCCAGAACTGGTGTTCCCAATGTTCCTGGAAAAATTGGAAAGTCAAAATATACAGGTGATTAATTTGCATCCTCCCTGCTCGCAGCAGTTCACACACGCTTAATTGCTTTGGCTTTCATGTCATGCTTTCTGCTGCAGCACTTCAGGTGAGTTTGCAGTGTTCCCCTGCTCTCGTGTTTCCTCCTTCCAAAAACCAGCAAGTACCAGCCATTTTTTGAGCCTACCTTTTTCTGCATTCATCTTTTTTTTTTCACAAAATCATTTCACTTAGGAAGGCAAAAAGCATTTCCTAGTGTTATTTGCTGTTTAACGTACAACTGAAGAAAAACATTCCTTATTATTGCCAGCTAAGGTTCACTGACTCATGGAAGCCCAGAGGTGAACCTTTAAAGGAAGTGACTGCCTGACTGTGGGCCTACTTGCTGTGACTTTCATTACCTTTTCTTCATCTGCATCATTAATCCCTGTATAGAGAGGTGGTTCAAAGCACAGGCAGAGTAAATATCCACATGTTTTACCCACAGACCCACCTAAGACTACCTTCTGGAGATTCAGATGGGACTCATCATGGAAGGAGAAGGAGCTCAGAGGTTCTTCATGGGAGAGATGGCCCTGTGTGGTGAGTGACTGGTGACAAACTGAATCAGGATGGGTAAAAAAGAAAATGAAACCATTCCACTTCTAAAGCCTCTTTTTGCCCATGGCAATACTTCAGTGGGCTTCTCTATAGCTTCTGACTTTAAATACTTAGGGGAAAGAAGATCTGCTGTAGGTTTTCTGTGTGATGTTTTCCAAAATTGCTTCAGATCATTGTGTCTGATGCTCATCATTACACCATAACCAAAAAGAGTTGGAAGGATTTATTCAATTAGAATTACAGGAGCAAGATCTTATGAAAATTTCCTATAGAATTTAAAGTATTTTCACTTTTCCTAGAGCCATTCTGTTAATCTATTTCATCCTATGAATCTCATATTTTTGACATTGGTACAGCACTTCAGTTGTGCAGTCTTTCAACCAAATCTTTGGAGGAAAAAAAAAAAAAAGAACATGACAAAACCAAAACCAAAGCGTTATGTAAGTTTCCATTGTGAGCACGCTTGCAGTCACTGCATGCAAGAAGTTTGTCGTTCTGACTGTACAGGATGTAATAGAATGAGTGATAAAATAAACTTCAGATTTTTGTCTTATTGCTACATGATTAGATCAAACTGTTACTGTAATCAAAGATGACACTAAGCTTGGTACTCGAGAAGAAAATGGGTAACCAGATGTATCCCAAATTAAAGAAGTAACATATTCAGAAGTTGCAGTGTGAGACAGAAGATACCTCACTTCAAGTCATTAAAGACAGTGGTTGAGAACACGCAGGGCTGCATCAGCTTTTGTGAGGCCTCTCGGTGCAGTGAGAATGTCCCCCTTGGTGCTGGCAGCTGCAGTGTCACGCTGAGCTTCGCAGTTTTCCCCAGTGGACCTGCTGCCAGAAGGGAGTGTCCCTTACGTCTCTGTCCCCTTGGCAGCATGGCTTATGAGACTCATACTGGCCTGCTGTGAAGGAAAAGAACATTTCTTTCCCTAATCTCTCAGAGAGGCTGCGTTAGTTTTCTTGAGTAAATATTGTCCTTTTTCTCTCTATAACACACACACAGCAGTTTCTTTGCGTTGTTTTCATTTTTTTGCAATGATATAGCTAAGAGTGTTGGATTTCCTCTATATGAGTTTGGATGAGGTTATTTTCCAGTTTAGAGGTTTTTGGCTTTTGTTCTTTGGCCTTCAGAAGGAAAATAATTTGTAGACAAACATGTGCACCTGGTGCTAAAACAATAGGTACTAATACATTTCTAAAGAGGATGGAACTGGAACCCTCATACACTAGGTTTCCAGGAAAGCAGTCAGCCATGACTTATTCTTTGCCAACAAAATAATTGTTTTGTTTTGCTGTTTTTACCTACGATGATTGCTGAAAGATTTCCCCTTTTTTCGCAGTGAGTTTAATTAGAAACATAACACTTAAGTAGTATTCCAGTTTTTAATATGCTGGAAAAGGCAATAACTGAAGACAATCATTAATGAATAAAATTACTTTCTCCTAAATTATCGTTAATTTTATTTTGGGAAAAAAGTAAAGGTTAAACACAGCCCTTTGCTTATTCTGCTACAAAGATCAAAGTCTTCTGAAGTTATGTATTAAATAGATCAAGATTGTGGAAGTAAATGAGATGTAAGTGTAATTCCATGATAGGCATCATTATGCAATTCTCAAAAAAAATCTGTGGCACATTACATGAGCACATTACAAGTCTGTTAACACAGTCTAGCCACTGTAGTTGCTGGACTTCCACGATTATGCATTAAAATAAAGTTCAAGGTGAATGTCATAAAACCATGTAATTTATTTTAGATATTCTGGATATGACATCTAATACTTCACACCAAAACTTGAATATTGATCTCTTTTTTTTTTTTTCTGCATCATACCTATCAAACTCCAGCTGAAGTCTTACTCAAAAGTTGAATGATGCTGAAACTCTGGTTGGGTATTATTTAGAATATTTGCTTATGTTTTCGTTTTTCCTTCTTCTTGAGCTATAAAATAATTATTCTCAAAATGTAATCAGAAAAGACTGGAAAAAAATCCACAAAAAGGTATTAAAACACCATGAGAGACATATGATGTGTGGGTGGGTTTTCTTCAGAGTCCATCTGTAAAACATTTTAAAAAAATGACATCCCACAAATATTTGTTAGAGGAAAGGGTTGGGTCCGAGATGTTCGGAGAAGATAGCTAATGGAATTGTGACAATTTGAACCAACTGGGCTATGCTTCTGAGAACTATGAATTCAAATCTCAAAAGATCGGTATGTAAGAAAGTACTAGCACCTTGAGCAAAATAAATGAATAAACAAAAGAGAAGTAAAGGAAGAGGCAGAATTAATTCCTTGATCCAATGAAGTATTTGAACTTATAT
Organism: Anseranas semipalmata; assembly: GCA_013399115.1. Classification (NCBI taxonomy): domain Eukaryota; kingdom Metazoa; phylum Chordata; class Aves; order Anseriformes; family Anseranatidae; genus Anseranas; species Anseranas semipalmata. Next base: position 107,123 of record VXAA01003854.1, on the reverse strand, counting down.
TTCACTAAAGTTGGTGAAACTACTATATCAGTGTTGGGGGGCAGGGGGAAGGAAAAGATGCACATATATCAAGAACATCCCAAAGTTCTAAAGAAAATGCTTTCTTGTACATGAATAAGCTTAAAACTCCATGTGATCAAGCTCCATGTAGCTCCATGATGTATCCTTTTTCATTTTATTTTGTCACCACTTATGTTATGAAATAACTCACCAAGATAGTAATAATCAGTACAAAAAAGATACCACTATGAAGACATTTCCTATATTTTCTTCATAGCTGAAACATAAAAAAATGAAATGGGATTTTGCTAAGTGTATGTGGAGAAAAATATGCTGTCTGTAAAGAGGTTATTTGCTGACTCTTAGAGACTGTTTTACAGACATATAATATGTACATTTGAAAATTTTCTTTCTAAGCCACCATATCCTATCATGTTCCGACAGCAAATAAAAAGCTCTTTAAGGGTTTTCAGGGAATATTCAAAGGTCTTCTAAAGCTGAAAATGTTTTCCCAAATTGTTGCCTATAGCAGGCCTTCTGCAATTCCATGGAAGTGAAGCATAGCTACTCTTGCTCCGCTTGCCAGAACTGTACAGTCTCATGTATAGAGGTGATACTGCTATTAGGATCTGCTGCTGAAATTATTTCTTAAGAGGGACTGATTTGTATTCTTCCTACGTGTCAAGAAGAGGCCATTAATGCTTCAGCAGAACTCAGTCCAGGCTTCAGCCACTAATGGAATCAAAGTGGTAAAATCTACACCCTGTGAAACAAAACTAGGTGCTATAAGAAAAAGGAGGACTAGTGGATATTTAATGAGGGGTCAAGAAGCCACAGTGGAGAAGAACAGATGTATGAACATCAGCAAGGGCTGAATTGGGAACGAATAAGGTGTGAGAGACCTGAGACAGAGGTGTAAAGAAAAGGGGGAGGAGAAAGGAATATGCATTCCAGGACTTGTTCCAGTTGGGAACAAGGAATAAGAAAAGGCAAATTGGAATAAAAACTTGAAAGGGACCTGCTAGTAGGAGAGACCAGAGCTTCTGAAGGGCAGAAGTCAGGGTTGAAATTCATTTTGGTGTAATTGAGGGCTAAACAGGATGACCGGTGAGGAGAAACAAATTTCAGTATGAGAAAATTGATCGAGAAAGTTTGGATGGGGATTAATTTTGTTTAGCTGAGGGTAAGCCAAATAAATTCATGAAGACTTGATTGTGGGTTGAATTGATGCTGATGGTGCATGCACTAAATAGTGTTGAGTTACAGAGGGAGGTATTTGAATATGTATGTCAGCATGAGGAGAATTGACTTTGTGGAGGACAAAATGACTGAGAATTGATTTTTATTGTGGATGGAAATTGACTGAGAGAGAGAAAATAAGTTTGATTTGTGTGTAAGGGAAGTTTCAATGATGGTAAAGAACCGATAACAGAAAAAATGGACTTCGAATTTGGTCATGACATGATTTTGAACATAGTGTTTGTAGTGGTTAACTGCATGATGGTAACTAACATGTCCTGCATGATGGCACTAATAAACTTCCAATCAGAAGATCAGTAATTAATATTTGAAACAACAGTACTAGTTTTTGGAAAGCAGTGTTTACCAAAAATTAAGTGGAGAGAGAGAGAAAAAAAAAATTCCAACGTAGGCTTCTGTAATCTCAATTCATATGTAGACCTTCTGGCTTCTTGACATGGATTCGAGCACTCAGCTATGCAGTCTGGCTTTCAAGACAAGTGCACTGAGTCTCTACTGTTCATTCCATATTTTCTAGCTAATACTTGAGGAGTTTGTCCACATTAATTATTTCATTGTTCAAACAAGTCTGTTTTGTGCATTCTAAGACTGCTTGTAATCATAAAAGCACTTTCATAGTAAATAACTGTTCTACAGAAGTCTGCTTGGGTGATCCAACTTACTCATTAAGTCTGACAAATCCTGTTTTTATCTTTTTTTTTTTTTTTTAAGTAAAATCTCCTTCTAATCAGAGTGCATCTTTGTATTTCCTGCCACTGTGTCTTTAGTTTTGCTTCTCCTTTTTGTCTCAGGCTCCTCTGTGGTTCTGGAGTCTTTATACCTGGAATTAGCTTTATCTTCCCTAAGGTAAATTCACTTACTCCATCCTAACACAGCTCATGGGAACCACTTCTTCTGTTTCCTCTTTACTACTGTCATTTTTGTGTTAACAACACCTTTGTTCCATCAGTTAAAATTTTAAACTACCAACATCTTGTAATTAAAGGTAAGTTCAGAAGGTTTGGTGAGTTTAGAAGAGGTTGAGTCTGGGGCTGCTCTTGAACAGTTCATGTAGTAGCACTGTCATCTTATATTTTGATCAGAAATGTTAAAATCTTGTGAAATCACCTTCAGTGGTAGTTGCCTTCCAGGAATAATTGTTGTAACTAAGAATAATGTTATTCTCAGTCAAAAATTCTAGAAATTTCAGTAGTTCATAGTCAGCCTCTGGATACAGGTTTGTACTACCCATTACTAACCCAAACCTTCCAAAAATCTGAGTAGCATCTCATTTACGGTTCTAATTTCTGGAATATATTGGTGCTATTTGATTAGTTAAGAATAGTATAGATTATTTTTGGGGTATATTATATATATATATTACATACACTGCAGTTATTTACTGATAATCCTCAAAATAAAAAAAAAAAAAGAGTTTGAGAACAGCTGTTGGCCCATTCAGTTATACTCATTTTGCATTTCTAATTGCAGCTTATATTCAGTCATACTTCTTCTGCTTTACTTGCAGTGAGAACATTTAATTGCCTATGTACTTACTATTTGTTGTTATCACTGTACTGATTGTATGGTTTCACTAATAGAGATACAGATTTTCTGTTTAAATCACCATTAGGCAATGGTAGAAGGCATGTTAATATTATTGTATGTACACAAGAGCACCTTTGAATACCTGTTATAAACAAGTGAATGTTCTGGAAGTGAACACATCATGTGTTTCAGTTGTCTTATGGCTTCCTGGCACCATGCATGGAGGCAGAACAGCAGACCTCTAGGTACAATGCTAGCTTTCATATATTTTTGTTTCCTAGTGTGAGTTTTTGAGTAAGACTAACTCTTAGCAGAGTTTCTTTTGAGATACAATTATTTGACTAATGAATGTATGCCCTTCTTTTTTTTCCAGTTAAATTCAATGTAATGGTAAGCAATTAAAATAAACTAGAGTACTAATATAAAGACAATGAATCTGACATGCTTATGTCTGAGAAGCGTGGTGCTGCAGTTCAGCTTTCCAGTGCTGGAGCAAGGAGCAGAATAATGGTTTTGTCTTGTACTCATTCAAGTCTGATAGAGTTCTGGCATAAAAATGAATAGGAACTGTATCTTGAATCATTTCAATATGTTCACACAATTATACTCATGATTGTGTTTAACAAGTATACCCATTAAATGTGGCTCTCCTAAATCAGCCCCTCTAAGTGTAGAAGCCCATTTAAATGAAGAAGTGAGCCTTGTCCCAACTAACGTGAGAACTGTACACGGTGTTTTAGCTCAGCAAGTGGAATGAAGATATTTAAAAAAAAATTAACCAGAGGTGGTTAACTCCATAGATAAATGTGTTCAAAAATCTTGATTCTGCTTCTGAATTATTATTACAATAAAGACTGTCTGGGCTGTGTGAACCATGTTGATTTGCACCCAGGATAAGCTTCCTATATTGACTGAGACAAAGTAAAAGTGAACTGGAACAGATCACGTGCCAATAGACATATCCTTTGTTATCCTTCTAAGAAATAATATGAAAGCTGTTTTCTCAACAAAATAGGTATTCAGAGTTATATTTAACAGTTTATAAAGTAGACAGTATTAAAAATTATTTGACTTAATTTGTCAAATTATCAAGTAACTCAGATTTAGTTGAGATAAAACAATGCAGCTGAGACTGGCCTTCAGGGAGGGTAGTTATGAACACCTGTAACATGCTGTTCTATAAAAGGTGAGCAACTTATTAGCAAGTTGTTGAGTCCAAATTTTCATGTTTAAATTTATTTTTGCACCTTTAAAAAGCTGACATGCTGATTTATTTAACATTTCTGTTGACATTCCCAACCAAAGGGAGGTCAGTTTCGTCAAGGCGGAAAAATTCAAAAAGAAAAAAAATAATAATTTAAGCAAGTTTACTATACTGCCAACAATTGTGTTGGTTTATATTTGACAACCTTCACTGGCACCTGGCAGAGATCTTTTTTTCCTGCCATCAGAAATGATCTTAATGTTTGAAACTTGCTAATTCCGTCCTGCCTGAACATAAGGAGGAGGATGTGGAGAACTATGGACCTGGTCAACCTAACCTCAGGTCGGAAGAAGATCGTGGAGAAAGTCTTCATGGAAACTGTTTTCGGGTACACGATGGAAAAGGTGACTGGGGCAAGTCAGCGTGGGTTGAAAAGGAACAAGTCATGCCTGACCAGCCGGATTACTTTCTGTGCTAAAATAGCCACCTCTCTGGACTGCCTCAGTAAATTACAGAATATTATTAGTCCTCCCTCCTCCACCTTGAATGAATATCAGTTCTTTCTTGAACACTATTGAAAACAAATAGCTTTTAGTAACTATTTTATCAGTGGGTTTCATGCTGGGCTTTTTATTATCAATATTTTTTCTCTAAGTCATTTTTTGTGATTCTTAATCAATCACAAAACTTTAATGTTAGTTTACTGTTACTTACCACCTGCAGGTATGCATTGAACTAAATATCTAGTAATGGCATTTTTGAAAAGTTAGCTAACCAGAAGAGTACCCTTCCATTTATGTGTGGAAAAATATACACGTATATTTGGCTTTGGACATATGAATAGCTTGATCAAACTCTTCATGTGTTTAACAACTGAGTGTATGCGCAAGCATGAGCAGGATCATTATCCTGTCTTTGCCACTGAGTAGTAATGCAGGAAGATTCTGTACCAAGAGATTGTGGAAAGTTAGAATTCTGCAAGAGTTTATGAAAAAAAAAAATAAAAACAAAAAATTGCTTTGGAACAAAAATTCTTTATCTCAAATCTTTTGCAGAAAGCAAAAAGTCCCATGCAATCACAGTTTGTCATTTCAAAGCCAAAATCTGTCTGGAACCACAAGTATTAAAAAACAGATAGACAATATAGTTTTAAAAATTTAGTGATGAGTCATCTAGATAAATTGCACTGCTTCTTTGCAGGTGGCTCATAAATACTGTTATTGTCAGAAATTTTGCTGTCCATCTTCTCAGTTTCTCTCACTAGTCCAGCTACTATTATTTTTGTCTGTTGGGATTACCTTGGTTTGGTTTTAGACAGTTGGTTTGCAATAAAATATGTTTTAAAGTATAATGGCAAAAATTATAGGGAACCTTTAAATACTTGCATTGGCTATGTATGTAGTGTTTCAAACTCAAGCAGCTCACAATTTTAGTCAGAACTTAACCAGTTTGTCATAGCATTACACGTCTTTTAGTGGTTGAGTTCAACAGATAATAAAGATCCAAACAAACGCGTGCCAGTTACAGGTTCAGCAAACCTAAGAGAGGTGTCCAAATAGGCCATTTTTAAATAAAAAGAGATAAAACCTAAACAAGTATTATATCCATAAGAAAGGAAGTCATTCTTTTCATATAGGTTTACTTTCATTAGGTAGTGTATGGGATGTAATAAGATATATATATATATAGGATGTAATAAATCACAAAAATAATCAGTATGAGATTTTTTTCCTAGATTTTAGAGGTCTATGTGCTACTTGGTATTTTATAAATAGTAGATACTTAATTGTCTGTGTGAGAAATAACTACTACTTATTGCCATTTTACATTTAAACTAAATTAGGAGCTGCAGCCAAAAATATCACTCCAGGATTTATACAGTTGAGTCTAAATCCATGCTGAAGTATTTTAACCTATGCACATATCCATTTAAAAGGGGGGTTATCTCTTGCTTGACGATTCTTAATAACACAATAGACCGCTCCTGTATCCCCTTTCCATCCATTAGTCAATATATCCACAGCAACCAGCAATAACCCAGCAGCAAAAAGCATACTTAAGTTCTATAAAATCTCCCACCTGAATTGCTGTAGCCAGGAAAAACAAATGGGCCCTAATCTGTGTGGCTATGTTTTTAAAACTGCTGAGCACCTGCAGCTTCATCAAAAGATGTTGGAAGTCAGCACTTAACAATTTAGCCCACCATATTAAAAATATTAACTCTGTGAAGTGATAAAGACTGTAGTAATCTGTGTCAGGACCAGAGTTTTACCAGGAATTCATCTTTGCTTTGGGGTGTTTTCATGCCATTGTAACTAGTTATTTTTGTGGCTGCTTGTCCCATGCGTTGCTCAGTTGGGTAGCTGGCCCTGGTACGATCCAGCTGGCTTGTGTGTTGAGGGTACATTGGCTCTAGAGCCAGGGGCAGTCATCTGAGCAGCTGTGAGCTGCTTTGGGACCTTCCCCAGAAGCAAGAGAGATCAATTGCTATGTTTTTTCCAGACATGGTTTTGAGTGAAGTGTGTTCTACTTATGCCAAATCCCATGCTCGTTTTCTTTTCCTGAGACTGATTCACGTTTTAAGGGCTGTCATCCCAAGGAGTGAAGACTGAAAAAAAGCTGAGCTGGTATTTTCCCAAGATGGGTGAATCCATACCCTTTTATATGTTTGTAGAGAGTAGCTGTGATCTTGCATTTTGTATGTGGTTCTCAGGGAGCATTAGTCCTACTAAAAAATAATTCAATGAAAAACATGGCTAACAGAGCCCAGTTCTTGTGGCATTGTCCCAGTGCTGTCTTTTTTACTACAACCCCCACAGCACTCATGTTTCTCTCCTTCATCTGTCCCCCCTGGTCCAGAATATCCCCACTTCTACCCATTTTCCTTAAACAGCTGAGGAAGACTTAGTGGGGCTGTGCTTGTTTCTGAGCTCTTACATGCCCCGATTGCCTGGTTGGTTCTGGTTGAAGACCTTCCTGCTGTGGAGGGATGTGGCTTTCTTTCCATTTCCATTTCATGACAGTTCTAGAGGAATTGCTCTCTCTGAAGCAATTCATATTTAGGTAAAATTGGCTAGAGGCTTCAAACTTACCGGGGTCTGAAGGAGGGGAAAGGACAGGCAGATGGGATTGCCATGTGGCGCTTGTGAAACCAGGCTAAAGCCCAGGGCAGGATGTTAGTTCTGGTGGAGAATGAGAAGGACTAAAGGGAGGTCCAGATAGGAAGAAGATGTGCAGATGATGTGACATTTTTGCAGAGTAGCCTCAGACCTTAGAGGTGAGTATAGGACATGAGCTTGGGTACAGAATTTTTAGTGCCCCCTATTTCATGAGAGTTAAATTCACTTTGAAAGATACACTCTGGTGAAATCGGTCCTGATGTTAGAATGCAGTGCTTACAGAAATTTAGAATTGGGGACAAATGCTGAAAAGGTTTACAGAACTCTACCTTTTTATTGTTGCTTGATATTGGATAAGAAGTTTGTTGCAGAGTCGTAGAACTGGGCTTTTCCTGGAAATAGCAGTCTTTAATGAGATCCTTTATTAATTGCTCACAGGTAGAAAAACAAGTATGTTAAATAAGGAGAATATGTGTTAAATTGGGGGGTTACTTTTTTGTACAGTTTTAAATTGAGCATTTCGAGCATTTGAACAATCCTCCTACTGCTATATGACTCCTTAATAATACTTTTTAAAAGGTTTGAGTTGTTACTTTGATGCTGGGTCTAGAAACATGGCTGTCTACCTCCCTCCCTGCCTCTCTCTGTTTCTCTTTCTGTAAACATATCCCTAGTTTCCCAGCAGGTTCAAACACAGATGGCTGCCTTATTGCGACAGAAGCAAAAATGCTACATTAATGTTTAAAGAGATTAAAAATCCTCTTGGCAGCAGTGGCATATGTTACCAGTTAATTGTAGCACTGGAAGCTTCCCTGCTGTTTTAAAACATGGACTCATTTTACTTGCTTTCTGCAGAGCAGTATGAAATGTCAAATTTGTTGGTATAAGTTTTGAATCCAGTCTGACAAAAATGAGTCATAAAGACAATGTTGTTGTCCTATCTAACATAGTTTTTGAATCCAAATAATATCCTACTACTATGCCAGCTCTGGCAGAAGGCTGGCTCCCTGCTCTAACCCAACGATCATGTGCATACTTCATGCTTTCAACAGAGGGTGCTTGCATTTGGAAGACAATTTTTAGCTTTTCACCTGCATTATTTCAGATTATTGTCATATTGACCAAAGCAGGCTGCTTGTTTAAATTACTCTTACAATGTAAGACTAGCTTTTTCTGGCACAACCTCCAGCTGGAAACAGAACAGTCCAACCCACCCTGTGATAGCCTGCTAGCAATCAATGCTTTTGTTGTGCTGGGGACAGTGTTTTAACTGCCATGGTCAGGTGATTAGCACACTGCTGAGTAACATCATTCTTGCCGGATCCCTGTTCACAGGTTAGCAGTTCTCAGTAGTGTGTTGCTGCCCGTGTGCAGCTACTATATGCTACTTTTTGACTGGGGAAAGAAATAGAAAAAAAAAAAATTGAAAAGCTGAAAATTTCTGTCATTCCTTACTTTAAATTCTGTTGCCATTTTTGGAGTTTCTCCAGTTCTCCTTAAATCAGATAGCAGCTGTCACATTAGATATACATTATGATAAAACAAAGGATTCAGTCTTCCTAACCAGCCTTTAAACATCAAGTGCTATTAGCAGGACATTTTTGCTTCAGAAAGGCCAACAATAAAATTTCATGTAACTGCACTGAATGGTGTCTCATCACCTTCTGTACAGTTTGACTAGGGCTGCAGAGGCTTTCTCAAGCTTAAGTTTTCTGGAAAGTAATTGTGGCATAAGTATGTTCTCATGTCGGAAAGGTAAACAAAACTTAGCATCACATATTGCCTGTGATCCTTTTTACTATTTGTTCTTTGCCATATGTGCACATTAGGTTTTACAGACAAGTAGATGTGATCTCTGCCCCTGAGGGGCTTACAGTCTAGATTAAATATCACATGGAGATGAGACGTTGTTGTTGGTATTCTCAGCAGGGTAGGCCAAGGGTACGGTAGGCATGAGCTATCCTTGCTTGTCTAAAAACAGACCTTTCAGATCAAGGCTGAAAGACATCAATAGGAAAGAGCACAAATGCTCCTGATTTCTTCAGAGGGCTTCAGACTGTGCAGTTCCTATCTGCTATCTATTTCTAGCGTAGATATCCACATTTTGAAAAATCTGTGCAAGCCCAGCTGGTTTTCTGTGCTATTACTAAGGTATGCATTGCCTGTTTGGGCAGTCACGGGATTTCCAGAATACAGATTTGGTCATGCTTAATCGCTGTTACTTGTCATAAAAAATTCTAAAAAAAATAACAGTAATATGAAAATTAAATGTTGTTGTATTTTGAAAAAAAAAAAATCAATTTTGAACAGGGTCCTGCAAAATATCTTAGTTTATTAAATTTTGCAGCATGTTTAATCAAATCAATAATTGTCAAGAAAGTGCTTTTACTAGACCCTGATTTGTACTGTTTTTGTGTTTGTTTGTTTGTTTGTTTGTTTGTTTGTTTGTTTTAAGAGAAAGGTTCCAGTAAGCTTTAATAGTATAACATAAACATATTAGAAACAGAAGTTTGGTGAAAGCTTTAAAGGCTGAAAAATGTAACTGATCATTTAGACATACAAATGCCACTCATATACAAAAGAAGCTCATATACTGTAAGAAACAATAGCAACTATTCCTTTCAACTTCTGCTTGGAAACCTTCAGTTGCAGGTGGCACTCCAGTAAGACCCTGACAATAAATCGTAGTGAGGACTTCTGTACAATAAAACATGGAATTGCATTTCATTGTTTATCTGTTTTGGAAGCAATAGCTTAAAACTCAGATTGATACCGTGATTCATGACACCACAGAATCTACTATTTGAGCATGGGGTGTCCTGTTTTACCCACTGCAGTTTGAGTGGAGCACAGGTCAAAAACTTCACTTAGATAAACTAGTATCCTGACACATCTAAATCATCTAAATTAAAAATGAAAAGATGGAGAGACAACACATTAGAGTTGAGGCAAGAGTCCTCTTTGGCTGCATATTTCTCCCTTGTTCTTTGCTCATCTTTTGTGGAAATGTCCTTCATCCATTATTTTTGTGGATTCTGATCAGTCTTGTTACTCTAATGTCATGGATTTTTTGTCCTCTTATTTTTCCTATCCTGATTAAATTAGATCATAAGTTCAGAATATAGATAGAGAAATATACAGCTTAAGTCTAACTAAAAGAGCAGTTTGTTAGCTAACACAACAGAGATTTAAGCTCCTCACATACCACACTGTGGATTCATGTGCTGTGTGGCTTATTCTTATAGGACCCACACAAGGCAATAGGATAATGTTGTTACTAGAGGAAATTGTCTTTCCTGAGCCTAAAAGGTTCTTTACTGAGACAATTTACAGTTACTTAAATTATATTTGTATGCTAATTAATTTGAACCTTTCAGGACAGAGTACCAGAACCGAGCAGGAAATTTTACTTAATTCTGAACAGGGGGTTGCTTTGCTCACAAAACTTTGAACTAGTGTTTGTCACCCACTGTGTCTCTTGCTAACAGAAAAACCAAGTGCTAACATGTGCTTGTTCCACTGAAACAGAATTCTGAAAACTGAATTCTGAAACACTGTATTACCATTGATCAGGTGTTTGCAACCAAAAGTGTTTTAAGAGTTTTTGCAAAAATTCATTTAGGTAACAAGGTACAAATTTTCTTGGCCCAAGCTGCAGACTATTTCAACATTAAGTGCATTTCAAGACATCTACTTTCATAAAATATCTTATGAAGTATCAATTTTGAGAAATGGTGTCAGGAACTCCAGAGTTTCCAAAATTTTGGGTAACAGTTTATAAAATAGTACTCCAAGCAGAAATACAAACTTCCTTTCTCCAACTGTTCAAAGTCTGAAACATATGATCCAGATACTGTTTCAAGATAGATAAACTCTCACATCATTTGCTCCCAGAGCATATCTTATTAAAAATAACTGTTTAAGTCTTGTCTGTTTCATCTTAATTGTGTTGTAACTGTTTTTCTCTGTTTGCAAATTTGAATCCCACTGCACCTCCAAGATTATATTTTGGTGTAGTGTCTTATGTCTTTCGTCTGCATGGTCACTACATTTTTTGCAGATGTCAGCTTAATTCCCTCACTGATTTTTAAAACATGAAAAACAGAGAATCACAAAATAAGCACAATGCATCCTAATAAATACACTTCAATCTAAACAAAATCACTTTATTAAGAAAATACTGTTTTCATGTTTCATATTTTTCATGTTTTTTTGTATTACAACTATACTTGGCATGCAGTATATTGAAAGCATTATCACATACTTTAATGTGCTGTAGATATCCCAAGTTTTGCACATTGTCTCTAATTTGAGAAATTCGAGAGCTTTTTGAGCATTAGTATGTTGTTGTTACTAGGTACCTCACTTCCTATTCAGTAGGATTCTTACTGAAGTTCTCTTGCTGATATAGCAATCACCTGCTTTTTCTTCCTACTCATTCTTTTGGTGTTGTGGCATCCTGATGCAACCAAGTCCACCTTGGGAAGTTGCTTCTTCCAAAGGAGTGCAGCAAAGGAGACTCACGATGAGATGAGATTGTACAGAGAACTCTAGAGGCCTTCTGTGGAAGCTTTCCTTTTTTAGGTCTAAATCTTTTTTTATACTGGTATTTGTGCCCTCAGGAAACTCCAGGTTTAGGCTCTGGAGCTTTTTTGCTCCCTGGGATCGGGATTGGCACACTGGAACACAGAGAGCCAATCAATATTTAATAGCAGAACAAATGCACTGTGTAACAGTATAACAAAAGCAATATTAACATCATTTATTTATTGTTAAGGATAGTGCTGCATGTGTTCTTTTTCCACAGGCAGATTGAAGAGGGAGATTGTCTTCTGATAGTGAGGGTACTTGAGATTTATCATAATTTGAGCTAACCTACATTAAAAGCCACTTTTGTTCCACTACTTACTGATATTCTTTGTTAAAATGCTGAACACGCACAAAACTTTACATAGACAATTGGAAAACATTTTTGTAATTTTCTGTGGTGCAGCGACAGACATCACTCACACTGTTTAAATTACTATTACTGGTGTCCTATTATTTGTTTACAGTTTTATTGCAGCAACAAGATGAATGCAGATGTAGCAGCAGTACTAATTCCTTGGGATTCACAATTATCCTAATTAAATTATTATTATTTTTTTTTTCTGCAAGGAAAGTTTGCACTTGAAGAAGAGAGTGTTTTTGTCATTCTTTCTCCTATTTGTGAAGTTGTGATAGTAGCATAATTTTTTAAAAAAAAAAATCTTGGTTTCTTTTTGAAGCTATAGTGAATCTGTTAAAGATGTAAACAAGAATATTTAAATAGTTACTTTGCATTATTCATGTAACTGGAAAAAGATTCACTCTGGGTAGACAATTACTGTGTATTAACATCTTGCCTTAGGGCAGCTGAAATGGTTTTTAATGAGGTGTTACCAATCTTGAATATCTTTCATTTGCCACTTGACCCAACAATTTATTTTTATTGCGTCATCTTGACTTAAAATACTTAGATTTAGTGTAGAGATTTTGTTAATCATTTGCTGTATTCAACCAGAATTTTATTGGCACAAAAGGTGTTTATTAAATTAATCCATATTATTCTAAATAATGATAACTAAATAGCACCCATAGAGTGAAATTCATCAGAATTTCCTGAGTGTTCAGATACAGAGCCTAAGAATCACCCTGCTAAATTAGTATTCAGGTCATGAAAACAACTAATGAGGCTTCAGACCTATAAAAGTCCACTCAAACAAACATCTGCCAGTGTTTTAGAGGATATTCTGGCCACGGCATCAGCACTGACCTGAAGGGCAGAGCAATATGAACTTAACTAAGACAGTGTTTCAGATAATTTGAGATGTAGAAACCATAGCAATAAAGAAAAGAGAAATGGTTCTTCCTCAAGTTATCCACAGATAACTGCTGCCCAGTCACTTACCTCAGGCTGACTAGGAACAGGATTTCCAAAGTTGCTTGTTTCAAAGGATATGGCTCAGGTATTTGCACTATACTCTAACTCATATGATTGAGTATAGCGCACCTGGTTGTGCTTGGCAGATAAAATGTTTCTGAGAGCCTTTGGCATAAGGATGTCTGTTGATGTCCATGGAGTGAATTTCTACACTAATTGCTCGTATGAGCGCTTACTACATGGTAAGAGCATTTATGTCAAGGTACTCCTGGGCAGTGATCCTGTAGAATGACTGGTGCTCTGAATTCACACCTCACTTTATTTCACATAAACTTTGTAGAAGCACACCCCAAGAGCTAATATAGTATTGTGAGTTTGGAGCAGCAGACAAAATGGCTTTCATCAGGATTACACACACAGCTGGCTATCACATGCGTATTTGGCTCTTTTGTGTTCTCTTACTGCTGCTCAGAGCTCTGTAGCACAGAGCAAAACTCACAGTAAAACTAGTTTGGATACTGGAATATATAGCCACACCAACACAGTGCTTTTCTCAAGCATTCTTAGTTTAGACACAGTTCAGGCATCTTTCCATCCTTCTTTGCTGCCACACTGATATTCCCATGCTGCACACACTGCGGTGGCACTGGCCTGGATGCTAATAGCAAGGCCATCAGCAACTGTAAGTGACTGACAGCTCCGGGATCCAGCAGTAAGATCCCTCAGTCCTTCGCAAGACTACAATAGAGCTGTCTTTGGCCTAGAATCAGTGGCCTGGAAAGGGAGAAGAGACGTAACACAAATTAATTTATAAATAAATTACAGTGATCAAGAGTAAGAGGTTGACCACTGCTTCATTTCTTGCTGGAACATATGGTGCACAAATATAATTCATCTTAGTGAGTGGGAGGGGATACAGGGTAAGAGGGATTCTTTCTGGCATATATACCAGTACAATGCCAGTTACTCTGCTGGAGTCTCTTTCTGCCCGTATATGTAATCTACGTTGAATTAATTTGTAGTTGGCTGAATTTCAAACACATCAGGTTTGTTTTCACGTATGTTGATGGGATTTTCTTTTGGACCAGTTTGTTATGTTAATTAGACCTCCATTTATGCTACATTGTAATGAGCTTTAGCAACGCTGCGTGTGCAAACCTGGTGGGAAATTGGCTGCATTTGAACAATTTCAACTTTTGTTGTTGCCTGGTTCTGGGACATTGTAGATTTTCCTCTTTCCCAAGTCATGGATATTCTAAATAGAGCAATTAGCTCTTTTCTAGTTCTTCAAATGAGGCTTTTTGTTGTTGTTGAGGAATATAAAACCCGATGTATTAACTTGTATTTTAAAAGAATAATTGAGGTGGTGGGTTTTTGTTGTTGCTGTTGTTGTTTTCTTTCTTTGTTTTAGCTGAGAGACTTATTGGCTCTTCAGATCTTAAAAAAAGTGAATAGGATGGAGTTTGTAGTGGCTTCCAGTCAAATCACTACTTGGAGGGGAAGTACAAATATCCAGACTACACTGTTCTGTATTTGAGTAAGAAGACAGTAATACAAACAAATCTTAAATTTTCTTTCTTTTTAGCAGAACAGGGACATGTGTTTTTGAATTCAAAGGAATTTCCACATCAACTATTTTATTGATCATTTCAATACTTGAGGACCATCTGATTTTTAAAAGCATTAGTCACCAATATCTTGCGTTGATTTTACTGGGAGCCAAAGAATGCTCAATGCACTTGAAAATCAAGATAACTATTTCTATGTCTAAACATACAGTGGGACTCTCTCTTCAGGTGGTTATATTTTTAAAAAACTTCAAATTCAGGGCCCATATGAAAGCATGGTAGGTGAAGACTGATACACTCATATATATTATAAGCAGGCTTATAAAATAAAAGCAAAATTCAAGTTTACTCAAATGTGATGTATATTTAATATACTTATTGTATGTAAGTATATCTTTTCCAGAATGTAGTGGGAACTTTTTACTTTTTTCTTTAATACTCACTGATGAGTGGTTGAAAGTGAACCCTTTTACTTAGTTTTCCTGATTATTCCTGATTATTTTATTTAGTTTTCCTGATTATTCGTGAAAGCAAAGCAGTGGCCAGTGGACTTTGGTTCAGAGCCATGTGGCAGAAGGAATATCAGACAATAAACTACCATTGGGGAATATTTGTGGCTTTATATAGACATATAAGAGAACAGAGGTGATTCTTGTGAATTCTAACACAGCTAATGATAATTCCTTCTAAAGCGTCACTGTAGAGAAATACAGAGAGCCACTCTTCACCTTATCCACCACCAAGTGGCCTTGGCTAGTCAATGAGAACAGACAAGTTGTTGTTTCTTTACAACAAGGTAAAACTACCACTAAAAGAACTTTTTTTTGCTGGTGCTGCACATGCGACAAGCACTTCAACACTCCTGAGAGATAAAGATAGGCTTGATCCAAACAGCTGAGAAAAACATGAATATTTAAATTCTTCCTGTCACAAGTTCCTGGGGAAAAGTGACCTTTGTGGAGCAGATAGGCTTCCTGCACGTCTCTGCAAGTAGACCCAGAGGTGTTGATACCACGCTCGGGATATCAGCATGTCCGCATGCTGTTTTGCTGGCGGACACAGTCTTGCTCTGCCCGTGCTCCAAGCTAGGCAGAGCCACATGGGCTCGGTCAGTACCCACTGAACCTCAGTGGTAATGCTGGGCCCAAGCTGATGTACCATGGCTTTTAAAAGGCTGTATTAAGTCAGTTCAGTATTGTATTAAAAATATTCAGATGGTTTTTAGTCATCTAGTTAAGCAGGGGCAGAGCAAGCCTGTTTCTGCCTGTGAAATACCTTCTGCTTACCCTCTATGTTAATACACCAACCTCAGCTGAGTTTGGCACTTGAAAGCTTTTTTCTTCAGGAGCCCGAGGCAGTAGCTGTAATTGCCAGCTCATAAGTAGCTTCTTCAAAACAAAACCTTGTTTATTCTTTTTTCCACATAGCACAAGTGTTAATGATTCAGAAGAGCAATTGCCCATTTGTTCTGCTTACAACTACCTTCATTTTTCCATATAATAGTAAAAGTTTAAGTTTATAAATGTTTCTTTCAAGCAACCAGCTTCTATTTCTTTTTGAAAACCAGAATCCTTCTGTCGCCAAATATTTCTGCATAGCAAAAATTGAGTGCACTGCAGAGGTACCTGTACTAACAGAGACCTAACCTGGTATGTCCATGAAGTGAAGGACAGCAGTTTGTCTTCCCTCTTCCTTTTGATTGCACTTTACCAATATATATATCCTGGCAGAATAATTTTACAGATTTATGTAATATATAATTAATAAATATCCTCACCACCACAAGAAAAAAAGCTAGACATACATCGTTGTCCACATGGCAGTTTTGTCCTTGAAAACCATATATGCCTACTATTGGCTTTCTGTGATCTTCTTATATTACCTACTAAAATAACTTAAAATATTTAGTATTTTCCTGCTATGTTGTCTGAAAAAAAAAAAAAATCTAGAAGGCATGGCTTAGACTGTTCCCTTTTCTCAAAAGAAGTTTGCAATAAATATTCATCTTAACCTGAGGCATTGTCATTAATATTCGACCTTGGGCACTTCAGCTCTGCATACTTCCAGAGCACTTCTTTAAAATAAGAGTGGACTTCCACTTTCAACATATCCATGTGTTACACAGAAACATATTTTTATGTGTATACTTTTCAACTTCATTTTCCACACCATTGGTTTATTTAGTCATTATGGTCAAAATGTATTGTGTTGGAAACTGCCTAAAATTCTTCCTTACTTAAATGAAAAAGTCTATGTAGTAACACATAGGCTAAAAGGGTTTCCCAAAGGTATTAGCAAGTCATTAAGCATCCCCATCTCTAAACTGCATCTGGTTGCTGAACACCAGCTGTGATAGTTTTGAGGATTTGGGTACCCTAAGTGCTCTGGCCATGCAGAACCTCACCAACTGCTGGTGGAGACCGGGCTATAAATCCTTTCTGTACCCTAAATCCACATCTTATTTGAGACCACACCTGTATACATAAATTTCTCCTGCAAAAAAATACCAGGATCCCTCACATGGATGGAACCCAAAGCTATGGACCTGAGAAAAAGCCAGGACAGTGCCCATGTTCACCAACTACCACCACACAGGGAAAGAATGGAGGGAACCCCAGTTGGCTGAGGCGATAAGGGGGACCTGCAGTGTATGTCAGCCAAACCCTCACAACTCTCCAACAGATGGGAACAAGCTGTGGCCTACCACCATCCAATATAATTGTTCTTCCAAGGAGAACCTGGAACTTAATCTTTAAGTTTGAAAAGCAGTCTCCTAGAAAGTACTTTCAATTGGACCATGATAGCTAGTTTTCTTACTGCCAGTTCTAATTTAAGAACCCCCCTAAAAGGACCCTTTCAAAAAACTTTTTTTTAATAATTGTAAGCTACACTGTAGGTAGGATTATACCTACACGTCTTATTAACTGCAGAATCTGGTCTATAAAAAGATGAGATAAATATATGTAGTGAGTACTACTTATATAAATCTCTTTAAAACAAAGAGTAGGTTGCAAACTACTGAAGGCTGTTTTAAACTAGTTTGCCTAAACTCATTATGGATGTCTTGCAAACACATTTTAATTTCCTAATTACGTATTATCTGGTGTGCCTTTTTTTTTTTTTCCATGACATTAGATGAGCATACAAAGGAGCAGAATTAAAGTCTGAAAACCTTTTAAGTCTAGCATGTCTTATATTTCCAGTGCTTCTGCTTTCAACCTAAATATTATTTTAACTTGTGGTGTTATTATATATTGGCTCACATAGGGGAACTGCAGAACTCTGCCTGCTGAGCATCATTAAGCACTTTGGTGCTTGGTGGGAGTTTGTTCATTAGGAGGAGTGTGTTATGAATTTTACTCTGTGTGCATCTCTCACACATCTCTGTGTGAGAGGGAGGGAGGGAGAGCAAGGCAATAAGAAAATACAAGATAAATCATTTACACATACAAAATACCTAAATATCAATACTCCTATTTAACAGGAGCAGAAAACTGTTGCACAGAAGAAAATGAGCATCAACATGAGGGTTAGGAAGGAAAAGTCTCCTGAAACCTGTTGCTAGTCCTGTTTGGAAACTTGCATTATTTCCTCAGATTTAATTTGGTTAGCAAAGATCCTCCTGTCTGCCATATTTTGCCTTTTGGTTTATCATTTCATTTTAGGTATTTGGTTAATCTTTTAATCTTCAGACATGTCAAGGTAATATTGTTTAATAGAATTTATTTTAGTAGGTTAACCATACTTATAAATGATTTTTACTAGTGAGAAAAAGAAGAATCAGGGTGGTTTTTTGCACTGACATTCCTGTGCAGTAAAAGTTTTGATTACTGTGCTAATAAGAAGTCTTTTGACTTTTAATTTATTTTAAAAGAAGATCCTCAAACTGAAAATGTTCAATTTCATTTTGAGAATACTATAGCATAACTGTAGGGACAAAATAGTAAAATTTAAAATCATGTATGACTTTTTCAGATTTTATAATCTTAAATCAAGATTTTTACAGTTGAGAATAACCTATGGAAGATTAATCCCTTATTTCATTTTATGTGCCATATATTAGGTATCAAAGACTATGGGGCTGGGGGGTGGGATGCTGAAGTTCCTTACAAAGGGTGTATTTTTGAAGATATACAAAATGTATTTGATTTCTCAATGAAATATTGAAAAAAAAAATCACTAGCTCGCTTTTATATTCTCACTAGCTTTATTCTATTGTTTTGTAATTCTGTTAGGTTCTCTGATGTATCTGCTTATTTACATCCGCATGGATGTGAAGAAAATCAGGCTCAGTGCTTTGCAAATGGTTTTTCAATACAGATGCAGTATACCAATGCAGTAGACCCACTCAGCATGTGACATCCATAAGATTTTCAAACACACTTATTTTAACTTACTGTGGTATGCCTATGTAAGATAGCATTTTTCCCTTGCTATGTGTGTTAAAAACAAAAGAACACTATTATTGAAGGAGGAAAGAAACACGGAAAATAGATACTATCTGTTCCTTTAAATTCTCTCTCTAAATATTTTTTTCTGTATGAAAGTAGCAAGAGCTTAAGCAACTCCTGCTGTCTTGTTGTTCGACATCCACTACTGCCCATCTGCCTATTGATTGGTAGGAAACTCCAAATGGGAATTTCATCTCATTAATCATGTCACATCACAGGGATTAGGACAAAAAAAATCCTTTATGCTTCACAGCAGCCATCAAATGCCCAGTAAGACAAGTGAATGAATATGATATGGATAGAATATCTTCCCACTAATTAAAGGTCATCTGCTAAAAACTGTGAGTCAGACTTGGTCAGAATGTGCTATGATCTAAGTCTGCACGTACTCTGCATATAAGCTGTGCAAAATGAAAGGAACAGTAAATGCGTATTTATAATTCAAATGTTAGCATAGCCTGAGAATAAAACACATCCATTACGGAACACTGTAGTGACAGTACTTGCAATAGTAGTTCTCCCTGAATAGTTACTTGCAAAAGCCAGTTCCATTGATTCTCTTATTCCCCCTCACATCATCATTAATATCCATCCACATGGCATTTCCCCACTGATATGCTCTGTAATCCTCTTACACCACCATCAAATTGTTACTGTTCTACTCATAACCCACATAATCTGCATTATAAGATACTAGGATTTTTCTAAGCCTGTTTGGCACTGTAATGAGCAAGAAAAAGCAATTAAAATTGCTAAGATGTGACTGAGCAGGTGAGGTGAGGTTTCCTTACAGTTAGGGCACTGTGGCAGATGAGAGGGACACACACAGCCTTGGAAGAAAGCCAACTTATTAATGGAATTTGACCATGCAAAACTTGTTGAAATCCCTCTAGAACATCAAATGCCACATTATAATATCTTTACTGAGGTCTCTGCCATTCCCAGGAAATCTTTAATTCCCTTTATAGAGTATAATTTTTTTAGTAATACTTCCCAAAGCAAGGTCTGTGGGATGTGTTTTGCTTTGAATTTATGTTTTGCCTTGTCCCTGTAATGAAAGCTCTCATCAGTTAAAAGCAAGTAGTTGGTTTTGCTTTTTTGTTGGAAAGAAACCTTCAGGGAATTAAGGTTTATTTTGACAGAACTGAACAACTAATTATTTGTTGCTTTTAAGCTGATAAACAATTATAAAGTCATAGAGATTTTGTCCCTGAAATCACTGCTTATGACATCGTATTTAAAATCTTAGAGGTCATTTTAGTTATGCTAATGACTTGAAATGGAGGTTAGATGATAATACAGATATAATTTTAATTAAGAGACTTGGAAATGTGATGATAAAGTAACATAAGTAGCCTCGCTTTCTAAAGCAAGCTGAATAATATGGTATACTGCCAGTACATGGACTGACAAGATAGGGATATTCTTATGATTTAGCATTTGCATTTTGAATGAGTTTATGGGCCTGCATTTTTTTGCATTGTTTTGTAAGATTCTAGCAAATGATTGTATCTCTGAGCATGTTATCCTGAAGAGAGAAATTGCTTATCAGTGTTTACGATTATTAGTTGTACAGAGTTCATGACGTTAGCAGAAAGACCAGAATTTTTCCATTGACCTTCATGCTTAGAGGAAGTTCATGCTGGAGTCTATATTAAATGGGAAGTATAAGCATCTGTATTTTTGAAACTTCCAAATCTCTAGGTAAAAGACAGCAGACGAAGACAAATATTTGAATCTTAGCTGCATTCCTCTGATGAGTAGACTTAAATATGCTTCTTTTTTTTTTTTTTTTTTTTCCCAGGCTTGTATAATTTAATAGTGAAAAATATGAAGGTCAATGATGAATTTACCTACTTCATGGTTATAGTTGAGTTGGCAGACTATTTCTTAACTCCTAGTATTTTTCAGCCTACTGTCGATATAATAGACTGTATTGTCTATTGTAGTAGATGATTATGTGTTACTAGTCTACTGTATATGTGCATAGCTGTAGATTTTTTTTTTAAGAAAAAAAAAGCAACCCGCCCTCTTAATATTCTCAGTAGGTCTCATAACAGATACCATTATGGTAAGAAAATACTGAGGCAGATACTATAAATATCCAATTCGTGGAATTACTTGAGCATGGCCTGGAGAAGCTAAGAGACACTATTAAACCAGGCACTATTCATAGATTTTCAGACATTTGCAGGGAGTGTTAGTAAAGCTTTTCCTGTTTGCAAAGTACTGTGTTTTGCTAGACTTGTTCTACTGAGGATGAATAAGGATGTGCAGGGATAAAAAAAAAAAAAAAACGCATATAATTTATTATGAGCTTCTAAGGGCATGTCTATATACAGGTATACAGTATCATGTTCAAAGTCCAAACTAGTTCAGAACAAGCTGATATGTCAATTCAGCATAGCACAGAATTGCTGAGGATATTGCTAGTAGCTGTTGAGCACATCATTAAGGCGTTTTGGCAGGGCTAGGTAGTGTGGTTGGAGAGCACAGATATAACTACACAGCAGGGATCGTCCTCTGACGCTCACGTGCCACTGTCTGCACTCCTTCTGCTCTTCACAGTTGAGCCCAACGTGTTCCTAAAACAGAAGGTCTGTGCGATGTATTGTGTGATGAAGATATACGTCCTTGCAGTCTTTGAATTTTGATCTTATAAAGCTGTCAATGCCAGTTACTTCCTTATGTAGTGACAGTCAATCACCTCAAGTCTGACAAATATTGAATAATCTGCTCAACCTTTTGCCATTCAGAGGTAAGCTGACAAATCTTTCTTCTTGGCTATCTTGTTTGTAACAACTTTTCTGACCAAAGAACAGCACTTTTTCTTCAGAAATCTTCATCCCAAACTTCCTCAACGCATGTGCAGGAGCCCTTACAGTAGCTAATGGCAAATTTGCCACTTTTCAAACAATTATTTTACATTTATCTTACAGTCAGTGAACAGCCATACAATAGGTTTGATAACTAAATGTTATAATTTGGCACAGCATTCAGCAAAACAGATTTGGATGAATTGTGAGGCATTTCTGTTACTTTTATTACACATCGATATATTTGAAATGTAGAGAAATACAGTGCCAAAACCAGCTACTTTGATGTTAAGATAAAAAACATCCTGAATCTGCCCAGCAGGATAAGCAGAACACATTTTATGTTGCTTGCACCCTCATTTGCTCTTTGTCAAAATGACTGTACGTTAAGAGTTAATAAACTAATTTGTTTCTTTAAGTTACAGGCAATGCGGGTAGTTGAGCCATTTTTCATTTTTGTACCTGCATTCTTCCAAGTTCACTCTGTTTTGAAAAATGAAGAAAATAACTTGTGTTCAAATATTCTTTTTCTTGATGTCTCTAAATGTGAATATTTAGAGAGTGATGGTGTTCAGACTTTTACTATCTGGTGTGTATTTATCAGTTTTCTTCACATTCCTACCCAGGTTTAATACCATTTTAAATATGAACAGTCCCTCTTTCGTAGAAATTATGGGAGAATCCAAAAAAGAGAGGTTGTTAGTGATATGGGAACAACCCTCCAGATACCCTCCTTCATAGCGTATATTGATTTCTAGTGTTGTATGGTAAGCAAAAGTTTAACAACCATAATTTTATGAAAATGACAATTGAAGAGGACATCTGGTGAGAATTCATTTATGCGTTTTTACATTTTTAACAACCTGGCTATTTTTATTCTTCTCATCCTCTCAAAGGGAGTACAATGTAATGAAGCATGGAGCTGGAACTAGGCCACACCTCAGCTGGAAAATGTCAAATTCTATTATGCCACCCTCAAAAGGATAAATCATAGCTGCACATTTTTAAAGGTAGAAAAATGGGAGGGAACAGTATGAAACGTTCATCTGAATTCATGCAATGTATTTATAACACATAATGGTAGTGTGGGTTATTACTTATATAGTATAAAAAATTTACCAAAATACTTAAAGGCTAAAATCTGTAATACATAGTCTCTTATTTTTGCTGTGGAATCCTTCTGAACATTATTCACTTTTTTGCATTTAATTTTTCCTGTTGTCAGCTAACAAACTAACCTGCTTAATGTCAGGAACTACTAGTTACTTTGCTGCTTGAAACCCTTATTTCATATATGAAATATCTTAATGGCCTTAAGTCTGAAAAATGTTCTAGACTAGTATAATATCCAGGATTCCACATTTCAATTTTTTTTTATTATTATTAAATTGTACCTTGGACACATTGTTTCCCATGTTTCATTGGCATTTACTAAGCATTTAGGAGGAGGATGGAAGACTAACAGACTCATTTGCTCACTCACTCTTCCTTTTTTCTTCAATATTCCTTTTATTCCAAGAGGATTGAATTATCTAAGTCTGACTCTATTCACAGCAAGTTTCTGTCTGTCCGGATATGTTTTATACCTCTCATTTCTACAACACATTTTTTTTTTTAATGTTATTAGTATACTATGACATTCATACATGTGCCTATATGACATTTATGGGGACTGCTGGTATCCTACAAGAGCATGTGATTATATATCCCTGTCAGGGTTTTGTTGTCTGCCACTCAGCCTAAAGCAGGTGAGGATCTTGGGCAGAGTTTTTAAAGCACAAGCTTGTGCAATATAAGGCTACTAGCATCTCTGAACTCCTTTGTCTAGCCAGCTTCCAAAATACATATTAGGCTGATTATAGTGAGTAGATTATCGTATATTTACTGTATAACAAATAGGCTACATTCATCATTATGTAAGTGACTACAAGGTGGCATGGACCCAAACTCAATCAGACTGCTACCACCTGAAAGCTCTTACAATACTAAAACATGTATTGTACAAATCATGTTATTTATTATCTAGTAAATATGTTCATAATTTGAAGTGCAACTTATACTTCTACAATTTTTGAGACCCTGGCTGAAGCTCTTCAGAGCTTTAGATTCAGAGTCAGAACCTGGACCAGTCTGTGGTGCTCTTCGGTTCCTAGAGGCATTTGTTCCCTGGGACCTGGCTCAGTACAGCCAATTTTCAGTTATTTAGTAGAAGCTGCCACTGTGTCGGAGGAGCAGAGATGGCAATTACATCTACTGCTTTGACCAAAGTTCCTGTCATCACAGGCCCGAACCTAGAAGTACTCTGAAGTTAAGGCCAAACTTTTGAATCTGATATGAACCTTATTTAAACCCAGACTAGGAAGTGGAGGACGAGTTGGGTGTACTACTGAGCCAGCTTGGCTGAGAACATGCATTACAGAATTTACAATCTGCTGGTGAAAAGCAGCTGAAAGCGTGTGCTCCCTGTATCGCGTTGCGGGAGGCCATCCAAGAAGTGATAAAGGTTTCTATTGTCACATGAACAAATTCACCTGAAATTCTTAATCTTGGATTTGAAGCTAAAAGGAGTGCCAACTGCTCAGAATGGTCTCAGATAACCATGAGATAGGGCAAGGAGGCAAAGTGAATTTGCTCTACTAGGTGATATTTCTGTCAACTAGTATGTATATATGTAAACAATACCAACTTTTCATTTTCTTCACTGAGAAGGCTGTGTAGTCTTTTATTGCCCGTTAGAGAAAGATCTTAAACTAAATTGTATTAACTTTATTTAATCTCATTGTGTATCCTGTAATTCCAGTTTATAACCAAACAATGATTTTGTGCACTAGATATTTTAATGTTAGACATTTGAAATCTTATCTGCCATTCTGTTTTCTTACTGATTTGATCTCCTTGGCTTTAAATAGTCTGTCTGAAGTCACTATGGAATGGATCAAAAGAGGAGCACTCAGCTAAAGTTGAAGTTTAGGAAGCTATTCTTAAGAGTTATTCTTAAGTTATTCTTTAAGAGTTCTTAAGCTATTCATAGAAGTTTAAAAAGCTATTCTTAGGCTGCAGGATGGCAAGTAGTAGTTGAAGATTTAAAGTTGAAGGCAAGTAGTTTAAGAATATTGTGGTTTGTTATGCAAAGTTTCACCAGCAGTAATATATTCCTTTCCTTCCTGACTGCTGCTTCATACATAAGGTACGTATCCACTTTAGTTTGGACAACAAAGCCATCTGTGACAGTCACTGTGTGAAAAAGATAAAGAAACAATTTGGCTTTAAAAAAACACAGAGGAATTAAAAAAAAGAGAGAGAGAGAGAGAGAGAGAGAGAAAAAGCGAAGAAGTCAG
The DNA here is from genome assembly GCA_013399115.1 of Anseranas semipalmata. NCBI lineage: Eukaryota > Metazoa > Chordata > Aves > Anseriformes > Anseranatidae > Anseranas > Anseranas semipalmata. The sequence goes on along the minus strand of VXAA01003854.1, from coordinate 81,938 downwards.
GGCAGTTCCCCAAGGAAGGCGAGCAGTCCCAGCAAGGGACACAGCTCAGGGCCGCACAGGAAGGCACTGTCAGCAGGAGCTCAGCAAGGTGGAAACCTGACCTGGCCTCACCCTTTGCTCCCTGCCATGAAGGCCAGCCTGCACGGGATGGGGAGCTCAGGCTCACAGAGGATGCCTCTCCTTTGCCTCCAGGTGTTCAAGGTTCGGACAGGAGCGGTGTTCCCCATTGCCTAGCATGCTCCTGGTGTCCGTGCCTGCTTCCCAGCACAGGGCTGTGGCAAGGTGGGAGCCCAGCCTCAGGTAAAAGAGGCATTCGGCATCTGAAACTGCCTCTAGAGTTCAGATTATTTGAATATGAATCCCACCGCTGGGTGGGACAGGTCCAGGAGGAGAGCAGAGCATCGCTGCGGAAGGTAACTAGCTCGCTTTGCAGCCAGCTTGTAGCAGTCTGTAAGGTGTTAATGTTCAGTGTCTTTTGCTCAGCCATAGATAGACATGCTAGTGCTAGTTTTCAGCTATCCACTAACACTTAGTTTAGAAGTCAGCAGAAATGTTTTTTTTTCAGTGTTTGAGTAGACATTTGGCAACGTGTGAAGTGTCAGATGAGTGCTGGTGAATTTGAGAACGGGGATGAACGTCTGTATCGGGGAAGGAGAATATATTCACACCAGAAAGCACTCAACCTGAGACTGGAGCTACCTGAAATAAAGTAGCTTTAAACTAGTGTATTTCAATTACATTAAAAGCCAAATCTGAACTTGCCCTGCATGGCTGACACTTTACCGACTCGATCAGCAAATATTGAAATCTAGCTTCAAGGGACTAGCTGCACGCTTGAGACTTAATCAATATAAACCGAATACAGTAAAGGTTTGAACTGTGGCCTAAACACAACATGCCGAGAGAGAACACGGCTGAAAGGCCCTATCCAAAAGCGCCAGCAAGGCGGAGGGGCCAGCCGCTAGCAGCCGGCGGAGCAGGCGTCTCTGCCAGCCCGGGCACTCCTGCTCTGGGGCCCCGCGCCCACCCGGGGTCTGTGCCAACACCAAGGCTTCGCAAGCACAGCGCGCACGCGGGTCCTCCTGCGCTGTTTCCCGGGATGCAGCCTCCGTGCAGAGCCTGCTGCTGCTGCTGCACGTTGCGCTGCGGGGAAAGGCACAGGTGCGAGCGCTCAGTTTTCCTGTCTTTTTCTGATGCCTTTGGGACGTAGTCCCTTCCGTGTAGATCTTCATCTAAACGATAAGAGACTTGGTAAATGTAAAATGTTATTCACTGGACTATTGTTACGGATTTTCGCTATTAGATTTATCACTGCTTCTGTTAATTCCATTTAGTCTATTAATTTATCCTTTATTAATTTGTCAGAGCTTTCTGGTTTTTTTCGTGTTTTTTTTTCTTTTTTCCCTCATCTGCAAAGTGCTCAATGTTGACAATGACGGAAACCTCACAGGAAGCATTGACAAGGTTTGAAAAATAATTCTGAAGCCCTTGTGTTGCTAAGGAAGTTTCATCAGTAGAACCAACAATTTGAGATTGTTTTCTCAGCAGTGCATGAGATAAATGAGAACTATTTCCAGATTCAGTAATTCTGAAATCTGAAGGAAAGATCTTATCAGTTTGCTGGCCACCCTGAATAGCATACATCAAGAAAGATTGATAGGAAACAGGGATACCTGTTTTGTTTTATAGCAGAAACAAAACCTGCAAAAATATTTTAAATAGTTGCTTTTGCCTGCTCTATTTTGCAATAAATATAAAATCTAAGCATTATTTTATATATCTAGTTTTTCATTATATACTGATAGGATGAGCAATTTTTTTATGAAAAGAAAAATAGGCCAAACTTATTAAATTATAAAAGAAGATCTTGTATGAGGTCTTAAATGCTGGAAATATTTTAATGTATGCTTGAGTATCTTCCAAATTTTTCCCAGTGGATAAAGGAATCTCTCAGGAAAACTTTATTTACAGAATGTCAACCCAAGTTGCAGATGTATAAGGGAGTTTTCTTTTTCACCAGCTGCAAAATATGACTGTTTTGAGATTCAGAATCCTCAAATATATTGCAAATGTATTCAACAGTCTAATAAATACAATTAATGTGAACCCAAAAGCCCAGGTCTAAATACAAACAAACACCAGCATTTGGCTCTTCCGTATCTATAGCAAACTCTCGTTATGTTTATTAAATGTGAAGTATTCCCTTCCGCTTCCATAGGAGTAGGACTGGGACCTTGGAGCAATAGTGGCAGGTGATATTTTACTGTAGCTGCAGCAGACTCGAACCATCCAAGGGGAATACATGACACATATCTGTGTAGCTCAATTTAATGTGCCTGGTTAGACAAGCACAAGTGTTCATGTGCTATGCATTTGCAGTATGTAGATATTTGTGTTACAGTATGCTACACAGTACATATTTGGAAGCTAATAGGGGTGTATGAAATCTTTCTGATAGATCATCAAAATGTGTAGAATACTTCTTAAACAGGAAAAAAATACACATTTTTTAAGATCAGTTTAGTCAAGCTACAACTAAACAAAAGCATATTTAGGTAATGATAGTTACTGAATAATGGTATCTGTTCCTCAAGGAAGAATTATTTTTCTTTATTAAAATTATAATCTTTTTTAATTTTAACTTCCATGTATACAATACTATCAATCATAATCTTGTTGTAGCAGTAATTAATTTTGTGTGCTATTCATCATTTAGAGATTTTAAAACTACACTTGACTGACTTACAAATAAAACCTCCACAGTTTAGAAATATTCCACTTGTATCGTGTAGTTGTGGTTTGAAGATTTCTGGTGAAGGGACGAGGGAGCTATTTTTTCCTTTGCCAATAAAAATAGATCACATCTATTTTTGGACTCTGAACACAATCTACATTTCTAATTCTCAGAGAGTGACTATGATTCACTGAATATATTTCTGAAGTTCAAGCTTCAACAGCACAAAAATACTGGCCAGCTTGTCATCTGGGGTAAATCAGCATAACTTCCCTGGTCTTTGTTAAGCTGACCTTATTCAAGATCTCCCTTATGCTTTTAGGCATTTCTGTTTTCTGATGCTTTGATTTTCCTTTGCTGTTTTGCACATCTCTGGAATAGTTTCAGACTACGAATCTTGAATTTCTGTGTTATTTGTGGGCCAACTCATTTGTAACTGACTTTTTTTTTTTTTTTCCATGGGACAATATAATGTAGGATCTAAGCATTGGTTTGCTTTTATATAGTATAGTTAACCTGATCAAAGCACTACAAATGTGCTTTATGCAAACAAATTCCTATAAATCACAAAGCAGGACTTTTAATTTGTGTCGTCCTTCTACTCTTATAGTGTAGGTGTGTTTCTCTCCTATGAGCTTCTGTCATGTGGTATCTATTTCCATATTTAAACATGCAGATTTTTTTCATATAAATGGACTTGATATATAAATTCTTACATCTGAACTAGTCAGCATAAACTGTGTACTGAGGTTACAAGAAATGTCCAAGTTCGCCGCGTGTTGGAGCTACAGCCAAGCCTTGGCCAACAAATTTCAGCTGCTCCTTCTACCTGGAACCCGTGTGTGTGTGTGTGTGGTGTGTGTGTGTTTGGGGGTGCGTGGATGTAAGCACACACATATGTGTGTTTTGGAGTCAGACACGTTCTTTAGGCACTGATATCACATCCTGTTATGGGAAAGCAACAACTTCAATTGTGTCTTTATGCAACAAACACATAATTTTGAAGAAGTTTCAATAATCATCACCAATTGATTATCAGGACACTTGTTAATTATCATTAACACTTCCCTAAGGGCATGCAGCCTTGCCAGAGGATTTGAAGGTTTTGGTACGTCCACCATTTAGAAATCTACCCAATACATTACAGTCTCACAAGAATTTCACTTTTCCTGCACAATTAAGTACTATTGATAAAAGATTGTAGCATCATTTTCTTTTGTGATTGTCCAGTTTTGTTTTATGTGTGCACCTTGGGGTACAGATACTGCTCTAAATGCATTCCTAATCTTTTATTTCTGTTCCCAGTTCCACATACAATCTTTTCGTTAGCTTGTTTGGGGTGGGGTGGGAGTGGGGGTTTGTCCCAGGCTTCTATTTTGTCAGGTATTGTTATATAAAGAAAAATTAATGTAAGGTAATATGTAGATACCTTTAATAAAGTAACTTTAAGTCATTCAAAGTCTCAGTTTTCTGCACAGGCTGTTAGAAGAATAGATTTAACAGATCTATATAGAACAGCTTTTCTATATTGCTTATGTGTTCTCATCTGGCAGAGCATTGCATCATTTGGAACAAGCCCTGTATTGTGGGTAGACCTTCTCTGCTGAGGAGATACTGATTTCTGGCAAGGAGAACTTGGGTTGTGGGGGAGTCTATGTGTATCTTCTGTGTAAGTGTTTCTTTACATATTTTGAGACACAACGCCTAAGAATACAGCACAGAATATGATAATGCAGAATATAGAAAAAAGCGGTTGATTACCACTTGTATTTTTAGTCTCCTCATTTCAGGAGAATGCCAAAACCAAACTTCAGCAGTCACATCCATCTGTATTATTCCTCATGACAGTATAAAATAGTGAGACAGTTCCACAAACTAGATTAAGAATCATAGTTTATATTGTGGCATAAAATTGCTGAAATTGCGTAGAAATCTGTATTGTGGTTCATAAGTTAATGCAAAAACTCCAAGCTATTTTTTTTTCACTTTGTCTGTTTAAGCTACTGGGCAAGTTGTTGCATGAATAAATATATTTTGTTCCTCTGAAATTGTGTAATATTAAATGCTGTGTTGTTGGCATAAAATATAAGTTGATCAGACAGACAAAGATTATTATTCTGACAACAGCGTACACAAGGGTATCATTGTACATTGAATTTCAGTGTGTAATATGGTATAAATCTTCATGAGAGGCTCAACTTTTATTGGCTGCACAGAAGGTGCTTTTCCTTATTAAATATGGGAGATGGTCCCAGGGGATTTTTTTTAAAATATCTTTATCCATTTTTTTCCTCTAGTCTCTGGGCCCTAGAGGGCTGACAGATACAGCTGGGTAAGCATTTCTCGTTTGAATGCTTGACTACAGACACGGTTGTGCTTTAGCACTCGAGCCCCCATAATGTTTTGCCTCAGCAGAACCCATCAGATCCCACACAAGCTCCACCTTTCCCACTCCATAAATGGATGTGTGTGAGCTCTGTCTACATCCTGTAGGACGAAAAATAGCTTAATTTTGTAAAACATTACCAGTGAAGCACAAAAATGATGCACTTCTGTCATTCCTTGCTGTCATTGACTATCCTCATTCTCTCATTGCAATCACTGAGGATTTCCAGGGCATAGGCACACTGACAGGCACCCTCACTGCCGTGCCCTGCACAAAATGAAGGAGCAAGGGCACAAAGTAAGATACCCTCTTCTTGAATTTGAACCACATGGATTATTTTCCTGGCCAAAGCAGATGTACTATCTTTTTATTGGGTGTAAGTAATTGGGAGATTTTCATTGACTGTCCACTCAGAGAGTTACCCCACCCTCTCTAGACCCTCCTAAGTCAGCAAGAATAAAGAGGCCATGGAACAAGAAGGCAATTCAAACTCACCATTGTTTCCCAGCCTGGCTGTGGACCATAAGCTTCTCTCTTTGGATGAGCACTGCGCATAACTAAAATGAGCTCAGGAGCTTCAGGCTCAGCTGCAACCTTACTGCTACGTGTCACAAGCAGGCCAAGTGGTGTAAATTTGTTACCTTTGGTTCCTGCCCCTTCTGGACCCTTTTATGAAGCATGGGGACAATCCACAGCTTCTACATGGCACATGCTACCGGAGAACTGGCCTTGCCACCAGCATTCACCATTTCTTCAGCAGAACCCATGTCTTCACTGAGCCTGCTGTGTGCCAGCTAAGGCATCTCTTAAACCTTCCTGCAGCAAGCATAGCTTTGACACAAAAGCCATGGGAAGTGGTAACACCAGTAAACACTCTCCAGCAGTCCCCAGCACCAGGTGCTTTTGCTACCTAGCACTTCTTCTGGACCCTGACCAAGACACCACTGACTGTCTCACCTATGTCGTGGGAGATCTTAAAAATGGTGAATTTTATGTTATCTTACCTCCTTCACCTTTATTAGTCATCTAAATACTAATCCGTTGGGAAGACTGTGGACAAAAAGGTGTACTTCATTCTGAATTGATGAAATGGCCAAATGGCCATTCCTCCATAGATTTGTATGTTAAATAACCAAGTCACTTATTTAATCTCCTTCTCTCCATTTGTAAATAAGAATGAGGTAGAGCTCCAGTGTGATGGTCTTTGAAGACATACACACATGCACATACACATGCATATTTTATATATGCATACACAGATGTCTCGTAGCATTATCCCACAGTGACTAAGGTCATCGGGGATGAAGGTAGAGCTCAGACCTGATGTGTGTGTCCTTTCTTTAGATCAGACAAATTCAGGGCTCACTACTATGACAAACATTGAACATTTTTTTTTTTTTCAAAATTATTGTTCTTCATTATAAAAAGTTGTCAGTTGTGATATTTCAGACCCTTTTAGAGCCCGTATGAAAAGAATTGCCAATAAAACTTGGATGTACTAATTTATTTTTACAATTAATACCATCAAAGTCTGACCAGCTGCCTAAAATGATCTTTTTTTTTATCCAGGTACTTTCTGTTATAGCTTTATAGCTTGATGCACTTAAAATTTTAGGCTATACCAGTATTTTTTATATCAGTACTAACTATAAAATCTATATGCATTGCCTTTACAGCATAAATTAGGACTGTGGTATTATTGTTATAGGAAACATTATTAGTGTTGTCTCTCTGCTACTGGCTTGTGTATTACTGTGTTGAGAGAGAGTAACAGTTCTAGGAAGGACGAAAAAACACTTTTTCACCATCCAGAGGACCATGAAACTGCATATATCATTTTCAAAATTGGCTATCACATGTAAAGTTATATTGGATACAGCTAAATAATAAAAGTAAGTGCATTTTTAGGTGCTCTTCAAATGAGGTCACGGTGTTTATGAATTTCCAAGTATTACTCTGGGCTCCAGAAATTCTAGTGGCAATCCATGGAACGATGACGAGAAATGTCTCTCACGCACACACACATGCTCATAGTCAATTTAAAAAATGCACAAAACACAACTTGAAGTCTAAATCACATTTACAATTCACAAAGTATTTCTAAACTGTGTATGAATGGGTATTGATGCAGGAAAACCATTCCGATGAGGAAATGGTAAACTGTTCTGTTAATTTAAAGTGAATATAACTCATTCACTGCTAATTTTAACCTGCAGAAATATTAAACTATGTCAGCTGACACTGTTAATTCTCACTTGTACCACAGGAAATATATAGGAAATATATATCTATTGTATATCGTTTTCACAGCCTAGTTTTCCACTGTTTTCTTCAGTTGGAAATGTGTAAATATTTTCAAAATTGCAGAGCTAGGAGTAGCTATCGGATGCAGTACAGTTGGTTTTTCTGTATCTGCCTCTTACTATAATAACTTTTTAACAAATGTTTGCATTTTAATAGAGTTGGGTTTGTTTGTTTTTAGCTGAATGTTTGTTTATTGTCTAATTTTTCACTGGCTGTCAGACTGGCTGCATCCCAACATCCAGGCAGCAGTGATTCCAAACAGAGAAAATCTGCATGATTTCCAACAGGAGTGCTGCAAGCACAGTAGACCTCAGCATATAGCAAGGAAAGGCTGAACTCTAAACATTATTTTACATTTCTTCAGCTGTACTTGGTGTAAATGGCTCATGATCTGTATCCCTCCACTTCTAAACACATCCTCTTCCTTCTTTTCTCCACACATTTTCTTCCCACCTTCAGCTGCCCATCCTCTTCAGCCTTTAGGCAAGTCAGTTTACACCGTTTCTTTGTTCTTTGCCATTGCATCTATACATCAGTCCCAATATTATTTACCTCTCGTTACTTTCTTGTATTTATTTGCAGTTTATTCATACCTAGTTTCTGCTTGCAAAGTTTTTATAATTTGAAATTGCAGACCAGAAATGCAACTGCTTCTGCAGATTCGTCCCCATAAACAGTAACAGACCTCTGAAAAGGAGGAACTTTGAATGTTACCTGTTTCTGGCAATTACAGCTGCTGTAGCCTAAGACACCCTGCTTTTTTTAAAACAGGTTTTCACTAACAGTACTGCCTTCTCTGAATTTTCTTTCTCTGCTTGGATTTTTGAAAAACCCTCCAAGTTGGCCTCGTTACATATATTTGTTGTGTGCTCTTTACCCCACGGGAAGGACAGGACAGCCAGCAGACGTCGTGAGAACTGAGGCGTGCATTTCTTGTGCAAACACTGATCCAACCAGAACACTTCAACAATTTGATCCAGGAGGAGAAATGATCACTGAGGCTGCTCTCCTTCAGGGTGTCTGTAACTCAGAATAATAGCTCGTGAGTTATTAGCTGGTTTTGTTTGGCATTCATCTTCTGAAGTTACTGCCAAAGGCATATAGGCAGAAGAAAGCATAATACCACATTGATAAATATGTGTCATTTCCCCTTCCTTCCCCCAGAATTGTATAAAATGGAAAGGCATAATTGGAATGTTAGTAAATATAATGGATCGGGATTTTTCTTTTTTTTTTCCCCAGATTGAAGCTTTGTAACATCAGATTTCAACCTGAAGTGAGCAACTTTCATGTCTGATTTACAAATCTTTCACATGAAGAATGTACAGTGGAAACAAAATAAATGCTTATTTGGCCATAATTTCTCAGTTGTGAGAACTGATCAGGTTAGGAAAAAAACAGATGAGAAAGCAAGCTGCGCCTGGAAACGGGATGAGTTTGTCATCTCGTGAAGTGTGCATCTCCGTTGGCCAGCCGGTGGGATGGGGGGGCCCATGGTCTCGTGTCTCTTCCATTCCTCTTATGTCCCCTCTGCCACTGCAGCGTTTGTGGCTTTTGGCTTGTTCTTATATCTGATTTACAAAACTTGAGCATGGGACAGTGTAAAGAAAAAGGTGCTGAGCAGCAGAGTTACTGTGCATAGCAGTAACGTCTCTAAGGTGAATTTCAGATGGCAAAGCGATTCACATTAAAACATTACTTCCAGTTTATAATTCATTGTTCCTGTTTTTCTCTGGTGGGAAAAAGATCTAAGATTTCAATTTGATGTGCATTAAATCATACAGATGTGCCTTTATTTTATCCTTTTGATTATAGAGTATATTAAAACCAGAATTAAGACTGTATTCAACTCTTTTCAATTCACAATGCAGCATGTGATAAACTATAGTTAAACAAGAGCAATTAGCAAATGATTTTGCTATTTAGAAGATCGTTTGCCAAATATGTTACCACACTTTTTTTCCCTAACTGTATTTTCCAAGAGCAATTAAGAAATGGCCATAAAGATTCCCAGCTACTGTTCATGAAAACTTAATGTACGGAGCTGTGATAGTTGCACTGAGATGATGTGTACAAATAGGGATGGCAGAAGATGACACTGGCCATAGTGGGTGAAACAGAAAGACTTCCAGCCTGTGTTCTCCCCTGGAACATGCCAAGGGAAAAGAAGGATCAACTGCGCATCAAGGCTACATATGTCTGAGCCTAGAAATCCATGAGGACATCCATGAGGACATATAAGCCAAAGGCTGTATCTGCGTGCTTAATCACCCTAGACAGCTTTTGCTTTATTTTTTTTTCATTGCCTGAACTTTTGGATGTAAGATGTAAGCTAACACCCCAGCAATAGCTCTCCATCAGAGGTCCCACAGCAGAAAGGACTGCTTGCTGCTATTGCTTTACCCTGATAGCTGGTACTTTCATTTGATAGCTCTCATTTCTTGTATTAAATGCTGAATATTCATTATCTCGTCCTTTTCTTTCTGACATTAATGATTATATGGACCTCTTTGTCATGAACTCTCAGTCATTTCTTTTCCAGGTTGCAGAGTCTTGATTTATTTATCTGTTCCTTATGCAAATTATTCAGTGATACTTCAAAAGTTTAGAATTAAAATAAGTTTTTCTAATGCTAAATGATACTTGATTTGCAGTCGTTAATTAGTTCTTGTAGATTGGCATGATGTTTCATTACCAAGTAAGACAAAACTACAGTTACAAATATTTTATGACAATTTCAGTCATCTATTTCTATTTTATTCTCTGGCACTATAATCTCCCATGCTTTTGACTTCATTTTCATTTCACACATGGTCACGAACAACACATAAGTCTTTAAGCAGGGGTTAGGACTAGATGACCTCATGAGACCTCGTCAACATAAATTATTCTGTAAATCTATGAAATCCATAATGAGTAATTTTCTTCAGTGATCACAGAAATACAAAAGCATAGTTATAAACATGTAAAACTGTTCCTTGAAAGGCATGCAAAAGGTAGCACAGAATTTCTGCAAAGAGAAAACTTGTGAGTTTTTATCTTAGCATCTCTCTCTATGGAACAAGCTCTCTTACTCAGCAAGCAGGATACTGAGCATCTCAGTGCTCTGTGAAGTCCTGCAGCCCAGACGTTTAGAAGCAGCAGTCTGCTGGCGTCCGAGTTTTAGTGCTGCTGTAAATCCATGGAGTGAGTTTCTGGTGTCCTTTCCCCACCCCACCTTCCCCTGAAAGGGCTGGTTTCTTTTCTTTCTTCAAGCTGGTGAAATGTGCTGACATTGTGAAACAAGCAAGTGATACAGGTTATTTGTAGGTCCTATGTAAAAACCTGAGCATTGTAGACAAAGTAAGAAATAATTTTATTTTTTGCTCTGATCATGTATAGTTCAAATAGATAACCAGGACAGGTTTTACTATTGCTAAATATAAGGCAAATACGGTACTTGCCCTAAATTGCACAACATGTAAGAGGGAGCACAGCCAGATCTCATCACATCTGATCAAGGAAACAAATCAAGAGCACTGGGCTATGGGAAGTTGGTGGGAGCTAAGTCTTGGGATTGCAGTGAAGGAGGAGCAAGAAGAGTAAGAAACTTTTCACAGCGATGTAACATATTTCTATCTTTTACATAATGTTATCATGATATTATAATAATATCACAGAGGAATGGTAGAGGGAGCTGTTCTGTGTCAGTAGTGGGGACAGAGGTGGCTTTGAGGCTGCTTTAACCCACCGCACTTTGGCTGAAGGTGAGGAAGGAGTGGTAGCAAGGCACGAGGAAACCTGGCTGCCAGCACCACAGGGAGAAATACACCAGAACAGCCAGAGCCAGTGAGGGACAAGGGGCGCAAAGGCAAGCCAGGTACTGAGCTGGGAAACTGAAGGGAACATAAAAGCTACTGCTCTCGGTACCTTGCCCTAGGTAGGCCAAGGGGCAGTCAGAAGCAGATCAAGCCAACAGGAGCTGACCACAGTTACCCTTATTTTCCTGGAGTCACTTTATGGCCAAGAGCATGGGATGGTGATTTCCCTCAGTCCTGGATTTAAATGATGCTTTCGGGAGGCAGAGCACTGAGGGCAAGGGCTCTCTGCTTTTCCACCCTGTTCCCACAGCCGTGCAACAGAGAATTTGCTCGTAGCAATGCCAGAAGCTTTGGACTGAGGATCTGCAGTGTTACAGAGCCAACTGTATGCAAAATTTCAGGGAAGGTTCTGGGTGTGAAATGCCTGATTTTGGTGGGAAAGACCGTGACCTCCTTAGCTTTCATTAAGAAGAAGAGCAGGCTTAAAAGCAAAGGATCCTCTGTGGTGCTTCCTAGAGTCCAACAGCAGCTTATCACTGGGTTAGAGTTTAAAAGAAATAGGCAGTAAATTGTGCAAACTTCAGATCTAGTGCCCTATTGGAAGTGAAATAAGTTTCAGAAGTGAGAAGCGTATTTTACAAAAAGAAACAAAAGTAACCTCAAACAATGGTGTCACCAAAGAACAACTACCAATATATTTGTGTATCCAGGAAAACAACTCCTGGAGTCTTTCCAAATTACTTCTGGCTCTGTGTAAATCAGGGAGATGTATGCTTATGCCCATGAATTGTTTAACTGTAGAAATGTCTTTTTCTCCTATATAACAGATGCACAAAGGGAATGGGAATGTTTTATAACTTTGGCTTTTAAATAATAAATAAATGGCTTACATTCTCAGTTTGAGAAGTCTTGATGTTTTGCGTACTGTGTAATACTGACATATACAAATATTTTTTAGGAAGAATTATTTTCTCTTTTTAAAAGGAATATAAAACCTCAAACATAAGATAAAACATCACAGTCTGTTTCTAAATACTTTGCATCTTAATATGGTTGAAGTTCAGGCAGTAAGTAATTTCTGAGTTTTTCCCTTGAGCTGCGTAGTTCTTTTCATATGTAATTATTCTCTGAGTGCATTAGATAATGCTATGGTTCCCACAGCTGTATACACATCTATAAATCATTAATGAGGCAGTTAACTGAAACAAAACTATAAAAGATTTGCATTACCCGGCAGAACCCAGCCTTAATTGACTTCCAGTTATTTACAATTAATTTTTCCATTTGGAATAATGATTGCAAGTAACTTCATTGTTTTTTTTTTTATTACTCAGGAATTAGATGCTGACTATTCATCAAAAGTTTTTACAGCAGGACCCTGTCAATGGACAGTAATGAGCTTGAGGTAATCTTATTTTTACACACAGATACACACGCACACGCACACATTGGCAGAGGAGATGGGTGGGAGCAGGGGGGTTGTAGTAAAATGGGGACAGGAGTACATGCTAACTTTTTTTTTTTTTTTTTATCACATACCTAAGTTTAACAACAATTAATTTCCTTTCCTAATTTTAGCATCTAGCTGAAAGGCAGCACAACTAATAGAGCTGGCTACAGCTCTAGATAGAATAAACTGCATGCATGAGAACTGAGTAAATATTTATTTCTATCTTTCTATAAGACTATAAGATAGAGGCTAAGGAATAAATAATGCAAAACCTGCCAAGTAAATATTAATTCATTATGCTATTTAAAAGATGACTTTTATAGAAATATAGCGCACAAAGTAAACCCTTGTTAGCCTATCATTATTTGAGCAAGCCACAGGCACTGAGGCTGTGAGTGGGACCCTGGACACACACAACTAAAAGATCTGCTCTCTCTGCCATGTAAGCATAACTCTCATTGACATTAATGGGCTGTGGATGTGTTCATCAGGAAGGGATGTCATGTTCAAATTCCTAATAAAATTTAAGCCAAAAAGAGCCAGAGCCCATTTGCAGCAGCTGATGTTATCTTCATTATCTTTCGATCTTTAATTTTCAAAATGCCTAAGCAGTTAGATCCCATCAGTAGTAACTGCTGGTCGTTCCTCTGTTTCTAAATCATAGCTGCAAAACCTAATGTATGGAGGTGCGCTCCTCTGAAACCGCTGTCCTGGGAAACCGGTCCTTCTCTGAGACTTCAGCAAATGGTACCTTTCTTCCCCTTGCTACTCCCACTGGTACCAGAGGCATACATTGCTGTGTGGGCTCCTTTCCCCTATGAGAATTGGCTAGGTAGGCTGCGCGGAGCAGAGTGAGCACAGAAAGGGGCAGCTGCGATAAGCAGTGAGAGCTTTGACTTCTCTGTAAGTTTTGTAGACCGAAAGACATACACTGGTAAATACGGGAGAGTTTAATTCCGAGTGATGGTAAAGCCAGCGGCTGCTTTCTTCACCTTATCAATAGGTGCCAGCGAAAGGCCACTATAATTGATCTAGAAAATGTGGGCCCCGTGACAATCAAACACATGTAACCTTGAAAATCTTGCAATCTAGTGCTGAAGTAATTTTTTCCCAGGTTATGTTCCGCTGGATTATGTTACGATGTGTAATGTAAAGTAACGTGACAAGACTAGACATGGGTCATTCAGTCTGTCAGTAATTCAGAGCCTGGCAAATTGGTCCTCCCTCTTCACCAGTCCGTGAACTTCACAGATACTTAACTTATTCATGCTACACTAGCTACCACATTATTTTAGCTGGAAAAGCCACTGTGATGTGTGAAATCTGAGAGGCTTTTCTTTCTGAAATTGGGCTGGTACCAGATGAGCAAACAGTATTAGTTTCATTAAGCTATCACATCCTGTCAACACATAACACTGGCAATTACATTTCAAATAATCGCATAGTTGACAAATTGTACAGCGTAATTTAGACTATCATCCTTTAAATGTGTTCATGATCCTTCTTTTGGGGCTTGATTTGCTGGGGTGGCGAAGGATTTTTTATTCTTTTTATAAACTTAGATCTCCAGTAACTTTTTATGTACATACACGATATTGCTGACATTGATTTTTTTCACTGGCTGCTACTATTTTAATAATTCTAAAACTGAGAATTCCACCAAATTCCAGAAGGTATTAAACTGATCCATCCTTCTTCCTTACATAGATTCTGAACAGAGCATGTTTCTACCTATCTTCAAAACAGTGTAAAAGAGATACCAAGGCTCTGGGGTTTCTTGAATGTTTTCTTTGAAGAAGCCAAAAATAATTTCAGTGAAAATAGAACTTTCATTTGGTGAAAATTTCTATTTATTTGAAAAACTATTAACTAGCAAAAATATGCAATTTACTTACCAGCTCTGTTATAAATCAAGAGTCTTAGTCCTGCAGTGTTTCTCATCGCAATAGCAGACTTCTCATTTTTCTGTGACTCCTTGCAATATTATGAGCACGGCCTGGTTTTGATTTGGTTTCAGAGCCAGCATCTGTGAATCAGCTCTCTGAATTAAACACAACTGCTTTTCTCTTTTTCCTTTTCCTTTTCTTCCAAGTTAGTATGAGCTGAACATAATAAATATTAGAAGAAATAAAGAATTACTATCAGGGTGTGAGGAATTCATTTTTTTTTCCTTTGGAATGTAATCTCAGTATTAAACTACCAGGAAAAAGCTATGAAAGGAATCAGTGATTTTTCCACTGCTTTGCACATTGTAGAGTCATTTCAACATGTGTAATATGGGTGTCAAATGCTAATAAATCAGCTGTCAAATGCTATCAAATACTTGCACAGGTGTAAATGATCACATAAAATGCAAAGCACTGATCTGACACCAAAAATCTCTGATTACCGTTCCTGTCTTCATCAGTTTTATAGAACTATTAAAAAAAAAAAAAACAGTCCAATGGGGAGTTGAGCTAGGTTACTAGCTTTTTTTTTTTTTTTTGTCTGTTTTCTTACTTTTAGATGTGTTTTTTTGTTTGTTTGTTTTTGTTTTTGTTTTTCCCCATTTGACACCAAGGGAGAGAATGCAACAATTTAAATGGCACTGCTTTGGACTAGTCTACTAAGAAAAACATTGTGTTTTGTAATGGTAAAAGGATGATAACGCATTTTTTCCTGCCAAAACCTCTCTGTAAGTGCCCCAGCATCATCAACTGATGGCAGCACAGCTCTGGGAATAAACAGACTTCAGCTAATGGCAGGAACCAACAGGGGAAACATGAAACAGGTATTTCTTCCTCATACAGTGAAACATACGATTAAAGTTAAACGCCAAATCCTACTGGCACTGGAGCCAGTTAAAGTTTATCCTTTGGTTCTGTTTATTCTTTCTTCTCAACAAATTCATTGTTTCATTTAACACCAATGTTTCTTTTCCTTTATATTTGGCCACTTCTGTGGTGGTGGCTGGGTGAAAGCGTCAAGCCAAGCCCAGCGCCTCACACGAGACCAGCGCGGGCTCCCCCAGCCCGCGGCCAGCCCACGGGGCAGGGGCTTCCGGCACCTCCTGACCTCGCCGCTGGCCCAGCCCCGCAGGCTCCCGCACCCCGGTGCCCTGCACACGTGCGTGCAATCCCGTGGCACAGCTGCGTAGGGCGCCATGTTGCCGCCGGGCTGCGTGCTTGGAAGGGTGCTCCAAGAGATAGTGCAGTACTTACTGTGAAGGAACTGCAACGCAGACTTTGGTAGGAAGAAACTGTGCATTCACCCAGCAATTCAAAATGGCTAATTTTCCACACATGGTCTTATTTCAGACTTTTATGAAATCTAAATATGTGTGTATCACTGGTGGCTACCTGGAGCACATCAAGGTAAATTAGAGATTGGCCAGTTTTGTATAGCTCAGTACGAACCTGCCACTTCTCTAGATGTTTTCTCTCCACCATCCCTCTGATCACCCCAAGTTATCCCAAATATTGGGCATTTGCTGTTACCGGGACCAGAAGGCAAATCTATGGCCTTATCCAACCGAGATTGTTTTTTAAGATTTCACATTTTGAGGTAATGACCTCACATACTGAGGCTGTCCCAGCTGTGTCAGCATAGAGCAGGATTTGTCTTAGACGTAAGATCTGCAATTAGCTGGGCAGGTGCAGTAGTCACAGAGAATGTACTGGGAAGCTATGAAGCTGCTTATAACTTTGAAAGAGCAAGAAGGTGAAAATTCATATTTTAGGGACAGCAAAAACTTTTCTTTTTCCCACAATTAACCCCTTTTGCAGACAGCCAAAGCAAAGAGCTGATACATAGTGAAAGGGATCCACTACTCAGTGAACACGTTTCAGTGTCACTTTTGTGCAACTGATGTGTGTATTTTCAAAGAAAGCACCAAATGTCTTTCTAAAAAGTTTAAGTACTATAAAAGATCCATTTTTTAGCATCAGTTATCATAAGAGCATTTTAATATATGGTTCTGTGTTCATGTTCATAATTTTGGATTATGTCAACAGTCACATAATGAAGATATAGTAAAATCTTACTGTATTTCTAAATGGAATTCAGAATAATAGTTCTTTATTTTAAAAAATGAGCTCCGATAAGATTTTTTTCCCTTCCTTAGATTACCACACTCCAATTTTCATGCAAAAGATGATCTGTTAACAATAGTGTTGGCTGGCCAACAGAAGCAGAAATGGATGACAGTATAATGGAAAGGGAGCAAGCTGCAGTGTTTGTGCTGTGCTAACACTGAATTGGTTCATTTCAATTGATTTCTTTGAGGTACAAGTATAAAAGTATAGTAATTCATGTCATCTATAAATTCAGAATTTAAAAAGTACTCATTTTTCCTCCCCTTTCATCCCAACTTCAAACAACCAAAGAAGCCCTTATTTGCAGACAGAACTAAAGTCAAAATTGTTCTTAATAGTGATTTTACAAGGCCCTAAACATTTGTAGTACGCATAACAAATAATTACAGCATGGCCTGGCTTAAAAAAAAAAAACAAACCTGCCAATCCCCTTGTGCTCCCTGCCTCCTCGCGCCAGCAAGAAGGGCCGCGTGGGCGGGAAGCGGCGCAGCGCAGGAAGCAGCAGCGGGGAGCAGGACGCCCTCGTGTCGGAGAAGCTGCCAAAGGCAACAGCCCGCAGCACGGGGCGAGCGTGAGCGTGAGCGCACACACGCGCGGGTCGGGGCTCGGCCTGCACACGTGCGCGCAGGAGCGGTTGTGGAGCTCGGCTGAGACCGTGAAGGAAATTCGTAACAATTTGGGTTAGCCCGCATTTTGTCATGTTACCAGAAATATTCTGTAAATAAATATATTAATGGGCCACTTACTTGTAGATAGCAATTACTTAAGCCAGCATTCAGCTTTTAATGCACTGCCATGCATTTATAACGGAGAGTGTTCTCGCTGCGTATTCCTATAGATCCAGATTTTAAATTGAGATTGGTCACTATTGATTCTGTTAGTTTATTATGATAGCAGTCTGCATTACACAAGATCCATAAAATTGCTGAAGTACATCGTCCATTAACTCGCCTGCGTTCAGCCAAGATCACCTTGTGTCCAGGTACCACCACCTCCTCGGCACGGTGCCGTCCCAGAGGCAATCCCCGACCACAGAGGTGCTTCGCA
Organism: Anseranas semipalmata; assembly: GCA_013399115.1. Taxonomy (NCBI): domain Eukaryota; kingdom Metazoa; phylum Chordata; class Aves; order Anseriformes; family Anseranatidae; genus Anseranas; species Anseranas semipalmata. The sequence goes on along the minus strand of VXAA01003854.1, from coordinate 64,144 downwards.
GGGAACCACAGCAGCCGCAGACATGAACGGGCAGCCCCCAGCCCCCCCCAGCTGGGTGTCCCCCGGCCCCACGGAGGACACAGGCACAGCCAAAGCCTGGACTCCTCTCAGGCATTTGCAAGGTCCCTCTCAGCAGCGTCCCTCGGGCTGCCAGGTCAGTGGCTGCAGCCAGCGGGGGCCGTTCAGCCCACGGCGAGTCGGAGAGGGGTGAACGCTGAATCTCCCACCGCCCTGGGCGTGCTCTGTCCCTGGTCCCCCCAAAACAATCCTGCTGGGCTTGTTCCGCTGTTTAAAAGACAGGATGAGCAGGGAGGGTGATGGCTGTAGTTGAATGTGAAATTAAGGCCATGAGAAATTTAAATGGCTGACCACAGCCTGCATTTGCTGCTCTGTATCACCATGCAGGAATGAGCTCACGGGGTTATGCAGCTTGCTGAAAACTGCACGCGCTGGTCTGTACTGGACACAGAACCACAACGGACAGGGAAAGGTTGCTTTCCTGCTCTTTACAGCTTACATCTACCTATAAAAGGTGATTCATTCTTCCCCCAATCTTGTCTTCAAGTAAACAACCTTATCTCATTCCACCTTTGAATGACAAAAAGAGAGACCTGGAAAATAGGACATGAAAGCATTTTCCTCATTACATCGCCTTTTGTACTCGGTTGCAGTACCTGGAACCAGCCAAAGTCTATACTGAGGCTTTTTACACTGCACGAGGGACAAAAAAACGTGTGCAGCGTCGGTCCTGTTCCCCAGACCTCTGGGTGTCCGGTGCAAAGGAAACTCTGAAACACGGAGCCGCAGCCTGTGAATGCTCCGCGTGGCCTGACGCCCCGCTGGGAAACTGCTCCTCGGCCGTGTGCTGCTTCTCAGCAGTTGCATCCACAGCCCGCGCGTCCGGCTGCACCAGTCAGAAACACCCCTGTAACAGTTTTCGTCTCAGCGCAAGGCACAGCTCGGTCCCTACGAAGCAGGGTGTCACTGGCAGTATTACCAAGGAGATGATAGGAAGTAAAATGAAAGAAAAAACAATTTGCAATCTCTACTTTTATATGAACTAATCACTCACAATTGCCCAAACTTGTTGCTCGTTCTGAGCTTTAATCTGTTCGTCCACAAAGAAGTGTTAGTTACAAGTGTGCTCCTTGGTTTGAGCTCACATGTAAAAAGCTCAGAGTCTTGGTTTGTCAGTATTTATCAGGAGCTACCTAATAAGGTCTTAACAAAAGATTCAGTCTCTGAAGTTTATCAGTTACCTAAATCTCATTTGCCAGTCCTTTGACATTTAAAACTATTCTGGGAAGGGCAAATTAGAAATCAATGATGTGCTCATCAACCCAGCATCAATGCAGCTCTAAGAAATGTAGATCAGCCACTGAAGGAAAAAAATGCTAAAATTGCCTTTATGGAGACTAAAGAAAAATGCAAAAATGCTAACAGTTCGAAGTCTGAAATATTTAGTTACATTAAGTCTTTCTAAAATGCAAGATACCGGGAACTTGCCAAAGAGCTGTCTTCAAAGTCTGCAATTCTTCGGAGCAACACCAGCATTCATGCAGTCAATCAGTCAGAAATGCTGCAGTATCCCAAGCACCGTTTTAAGTCCTTTTTAAAAATAAGACTTAGAAATAGGGTCTAACCCTCATCTCAGAGAATCCTGATGGAATAGAAGCTAAAATTAATAAAAAATCATAGAATTTAATTTCAGGTGCTGCAGCATTTTACTGACACACAAGCTTTTATTAAAGAGTGTGGCAGCACTCGCAATTCGCAGTACTGTTTCTTCATATCGTTCAATTTTTGGTCATTTAATCACTGGCAGTGTGATTAATGCAGTTATTAGAATGCTTGCAATACAACTAACAAGGAATAAACCATGTTTGTACATTATAAGACATGGTGAACTATTCTGATAATTAGCTTGAGCACCTGTAAAACAGAGAGCAGCATGTTTTTTTGAACTGATACCTGGTTAAGCTAAAAGGTTTCTTTTAGGAAGGAAAATTATTTTTTTCTGTTGTATTATATAGCATGGTTTGAAACTACACTTTCTAAGTTAGGAAAAGCCTGTAAAACAGGACTTATAGAGAAAAAAATCTAGTGAGAAAAATAAATGAAATTTTGAAAACTATATATATGTACTGTAGTATGCGTATTTATAGGAAATATATTCCCCATAGATCTACTTAAAGTTTTTGTTTGGTTGTTTTGCTTTGTTTAATTGATAGTGATTTAATTCAGGGTATGTGTGTATAAATATAAGCATGTATATATAAACTTGAGCTTATAAGTAAATAAGCATTGTGCCTTTGACCCATGAATAAGAGTAGAGAGTGAACAGATGATTACTTAATTCCACTTGACTCAAACCAACTTTCGGTCACCTATTTTGAGAAAGGAATGTTTCAGTTAATTGCAAAGTTTGGCATTTGTAACATAAAATAATTAGGAAAATGTTTAATACCAACCCACCCTCTTTATTAAGTAATTTCTTCAAGTATTTTTAATAGTGCAAAATATTGTTTTGCATTAGTACAGTAACTATGGGAATTCACAGTCAAAAAAAAAATCTTAAAAGATTTCCAAAGTCAAACAAAAAAATTTTAATACTGTATTTTTAGCAAGAACATTTTTAACAAAGAATGTGTACTTTAACTTAATATGGTACAACAGAGAAACCATACTTAAAAGTTTCCATTATCTAACACTCTACTGCATATTCATTTTTTCATCTTAAAAGACCAAAAGCCAAGCTGAACTGAGCATAAAAAAGCATCAATTATAATCCTCATATTACGTCAGCTATTAGGGTTTAGCTCACACTTTTGAATTGGTCATCTAATGAAAGGACAATTTTTACATCATTCTTTTAAAAAATGTACACACATTTCTTTTTAAAACGTAATATATATCGAGTATCTGCTTCAGTAAACAAAGCTTAATTTATAAACACAATCGAAACAGCTCCATGTTGAACAGTTTCAGTGATAAACTGGACTTGTATGATGTACAGCCAGTGAGGACCTTTGTGGCTTAAAATCATTGTGCCATTGCTATACAGTAATAGCTACCTCCTTAGGAAAAAAACAAAACAAAACAAAAAAAAGTTCTTTTTTGGGAGGGGGGGAGGGAAATAATTCCTGTATGTGCTTAAAAATACTAAAACTCCTTTCTATCTCCGGGGACCTAAAAATGATCTGTTGCAAGAGGCTTGGTTTGGTATGGTAAGCTTGTAAAAAGTCTCAATATTTCTTAATGACAATACGGCAGTTTTCGATGCAGCAACAGTAAATTGCTTGAAATTGTCCTTCAAGTTTCATGCTACAAATCCTGTTCTTCACACAGTACTGAAGGCATCAAAGGTTGGAAGGGACGTTTTTCATGAACTATATAGTCTTCAAATAGTGATCATTATACATTTTTCAACAATAGGTGTTTCCTTCAGTACATAATAGTAGGTTTGATGTATGTTCTGTTTTCTGGAGGAAAAAACAGAGGAAAAAAAGGTCAATTACAGAGTTACACATTTTAGAATTATTTGAAACTTAGGTGGGTTTCCTTCACTTGTTTGTGGACATTTCTTTTTCTCAAGGCAAATTACCAGATCTAGAAGTGACACAAATGGAGTACACCGCTATGTTTTACATTGGAAAAACAGGCACCTGCTGACAAAGCCGTGCAAAGCCCTAGAGCAGTGTGGGTTGCGCAGTGCAGAGAAGTGAGCCTGTCTCAGTGCACTGACCACCTTCTGTCCCGGTGGTGCAGGTACAGGCACTCAGCCAGGCTGAACTTACAATACTTTCTTGCACCAATGAATATTTCAAGGGTCGTGTGTTGGATTTCTCATGCAGTTTTACAAGAGCTGCTGTCATTGTATCCCTGCCTTGCGCGCTGCTCAGCACCTCCCCGAGCTGCCCGGCAGGCTCTGCCCGGCCCCGGGCACGCTTTGCTGGGGCCTCCCAGCCTGAACCACTCCTTCCAGTGGTGCCTGCCAGCCAGCATTTGCTGAGTAGAGGCTATAAATACTTTGATTTGCATTCTCCTCCTTTGTGACATTTGTTTTTGAGCCGAACGCTCCGTTTTCTTCTTCTCAGAAGGCAGCCTGTGTTGCACTGCACGCCTCCACGACAGAGCACCGCAGCATCAGCTTACGACACACCGCTACACATGCACAAACCCTTCTAGAGAACAGGGCGTTAAAATAAAACTGCACTGCGTTAAAAAATGTGATAGAAGTAAATCAATATCTGTTCTTTGGAAATCTGTTCTTTCATTCAGAAACCTCCACATTTCTTTTTCAATTATTTTTCTTTATTTAGGGAAATAAGTAGAAAGCCACTTACTTCCTTTATAAAAATATTCCTATTTATACCACCCATCAACTGTGATTTTTCACATTAAGCAACGCTATGCCCAGAGAAAAAATAAATATTAAAATGCCCACAGAAACTAAAGCTAACAAGAATCCATATTCTTGTTCATTATACAATGAATCATGAATTCACCCAGCTAAACCCACAAGTGCTGATCTCGAAGATGATAGCAAAATGATAATATTGAGAAGCATTTTGTATAATGTTGACATCTATCCCATTACTGTTTTACATATGCCAATACTGAACACTCATAAGGAAAGAACAAGTATTGACCTGCTAACTGACACTGATCCTTGGAGCAATCTCAAAGTTTGCCACATTTCAATTTCAAAATGCATTTCAGCTATAATATGAGTGATTTATCATTTAGCAGTAGCTGTCAAAGTAACCTCCTAGATAAAACAAAAACATCTGGAACCATAAACAGAGGAGAGCAGTAGCTGAATTTTAATCCAAATCCGACATGTTCACTTCATTAGGAACAGGAAACAGCTAATTAGTAATTGAATGTTTCATGGTTTTAAGGAGGCTCAGACTCTCCAAACAGAGATGATTTAATATGTATTTTGGATGTAAACAAGAATAAAGATCGGAAGAGCCAGGGACAGAACATCTCCGGAGGAATGTTTGGGAGCATGGGAACCTCCAAAGAAGTGACTAAAATTAGTTTCAGGCCTTTGGCTGATTAAAATTATTGTCTTAAGATTTACTGTTGCAAATATTAAAGCCTGGGGAGGGGGGCAGGCAGAAATAAAAGACTTGACATTGTTGTTTTTTTTTTTAATTTTTCTCCTTCTGGTTATTAGGAAGCTGCACATCATTTTTTTCCCAGAGCAGGCTATAGGTGATCTAGCCTATATTAACGCTGTACTTCTAAAAAAAAGGTAGCCACTAACAGAATATGCAGGTCAACATGATTGCCCTCAAAAAAACATACAAATACTCTTTATTGGCAGTCTGAAGGATGAACTTCTGCTGGACTGTACTTCCTTGTGAGTCAGGAACACACCAGTTCTGCGTGCTGCACAGAAGCAGCCAAAGCATTGCACATCCTGAGCATCTGATGCCCACAGGTCTATGCTCTCTGAGGGGCTGGGCTCAGGAGCCAGATTTACAAAAGCACCTTTCTGCCTAACCAGCTGCACAGGGTGGGATTTACAGACGTGCTTAGTGAATTACTCCATGTAATACCAATGGATGTCAGCAGAAATTAGGTACATAACTCACTATTTAAGTGGCCACTAGGCATCAGCTGCATCTTCTAATACTGTGTTTGATGCTTGATATTTGTACAGACCAGACAGAGACAGAGACCATGTATGTGTGCACATTTATGCTGTTCCTTTTGGTGACAAGGAGTCTGTGCAAACATGGGAGGAGAAGTCCACATGTACATTCAAAGTAAGAGCGGACTTATCGCAAGTGGGATCAGTAAGGGAGGGTAGGATGCAATTGCCTCTTTTCCTACCTACAAACATTTACTATTACGTTTTTAATATTATAACTAAAAAAGCAATTTTCACAACCATGAACACAAAGCCTCTCTCATCTAAGGGAGCAAACTCACAATTGCTAAAAAGCCCTACATCTTTATTTAGCCACTTGAAATGATACATAAAGTGATAGGATTTAAGGTATAACACTTTTTGTGATTCTTTCCCCCAATACTTTACAAATACTTTGCACATTTAATCCCTGCCAAATACAGTATATTTGGAGATCGAAATTAATACCAATTCAGCTAATTCTTCTCAAGCACATACAGGGAGGGGAAGGCGTGAAGCAGCTGATGCAGTGCTCAGCTGGATGGCTGGGTCAGCAAAACCCCCCGTCGGTTATTGGTCATAATACACTTATAGTTCATCAGGCCATGAACTAGCTCTAGGAACCCCCAGTGCCGCAGTTTTGTTACTGCTGCCCAGCCTGGCCCCTCATCTCTCATGCCCACGTGCACACCTCCCTTGCTGCCCCAAGGGATGGAAAGCCCTCCTGCCTCGGCCATGTCTCACATCTCACTTGTACTTACTGACCAAGACAAAGTACAGCAAGATATTTACATTTGGAAAGAAGCTATGGAGTATTTGGAGTAACGTCATTTACTTGGCTTATGATGTCAAACCTGAAGCGTAAAAATTAGCTAAAACCAAAGTTAAATGTTTTCTAATATGCATATATTTCAATTTTGATATTTCATAATATTTTATCTTATTTTTAAATTTATTTCTCAGACTAAGGTAAGAAATGGTCATTGAGGTTACTGTGGGCCAATGGATTGACTTTTTAAACTTTGGAACATGTTTCAATTTTTCATTCTTACTCCCTTTAGTTCTTAAGGAAAGTTCAATCTGTAACAATTCTAAGAAAGAAGGTAAATGCCAAAGCTCAAGCCACCCAGATACTAGTTATTAGTAAACAGAAAGTACATCGGTAAATATTTCCTTTTTTATAAGGCTCTCAATTATTTGCCAGATATCAAAATACATTTTTGTTGCTGTGCAATAAACTTAACTCCACAGCGTGAACGTCATGCAGCAACCACCAATGAGGAATTAAAGTGTTAGGGTGCTACCACTTACACATGAATGACAACGTGATGTTGTCAAATTCATCTTTTTGAAGACTATTCACCATCTTCTCCTTGTAGCTGACTGCAAGCTACATACCATTTTACAGCATTTTACTGTATTATATAGCAAAGATTTGAATAAATCTGTGTGCAATAAATGTATTCTTTTATTAGGTTTATCCTTTAATCAAATATTCATTTATGTGAGCTTCATTCTATTAAAAAATGAAATTATACAAAGGTGAGCAAAAGTGTAGATTTACAGTAGTTTAAAGCCTAATCTCATTCTCTAGGGGTAATATTGACAATATAAAAACTGTATAAATGATATTCCCTAACACTAAAATATGCTTATGAGCCCCCTGTGCATGTTATACTGCTTTACAACCTACAGTGAAATGCATGACTGGCTTAATAAGCAAGACATTTAGAAAGGATTTTTTTCCCCTTCACAATGTATAACACGAGTAAAGATCTCACAATCTCCCTGTAAGCCAGAGCCTGTGTTCATAATTGTAATTCCCCTCTGGATGAGGTTGTCTTCCCTGAGTTGTTAGTCCAGGGTGTACATGCATCTCCTGCACTCTCTTTTAGTAACAATATCAACATTTGTCTCTTTCTTTGAAGGTTTTAATGTCTGTATAACAGGGCAAATCCAAAGCAATAATTACCATCTCCCTATTTATTCACATTTTTCTTCTTTTCTTTTCTCAGCTTATTTTTCCCCCTTGCTCTCTGGACAATCTGCATTCATCTTTGAATTTTCTGAATGCTTTGTAAGGCTTTGTTTGCCTTATCTTTAAGTTAGTAATTCAGCTGTATTTCCATAAAAGTACTCTAAAACAAAATTTCCATGTGTACCCTCACGACTTGCATAAAGAAACATGCCCTGGTAATGTTAGTGTGGACGTCCAGGCCAGGAAGGGCGGCAGCGATATGGCTGACTTGCTGTGATTAAACGACACAGCTAAAATTTGGGATTGTTCAGATAATTTGAGCACACTGTAAATTGGAGGAGAAAGTCATTGGATGAAGGAAATTTGCGATCTGCTCCATAATGAGAGAACAAGGATAAATGTGTTGTATCAGTATCTATAAATTATTCATGCTACTTAAAAAACAAAACCCAGCACTACATGTTGCAGAGATACGGGTTGCAGAGATGAAATAATAAACTCAAAATCCCACTTTGCCAATTTAGACCAAGGAGCAATGGGGAGAGCTGCTAAAATAAAGGTTAGGTAGAGCTGAGACACGGTGGTGTTTCTGCAGATGCTGACGGGAGAGCAGCAGGAGGGAAGAGGGCAGCCATGTGCCAGACCCGCACGCTCCCAGAAGCTTTGCACATCTCTACTCAAGGGGTTGAATCAGTCTTCCGTGGTACTGTAAGCGTATTGGGCACGAGTTGATCTCTCCGCCCCTCCTAGGCTTCCTAAGTGGAGTCGGCGTTTTGGTTAGATTAGAGCCAGGCTAAGCTTTGGATGCAACAAAATATAGAATATACAATACTGCAACAATAAATCTAACAAAGATGGGGCTGTTTAGTTTGAATCAGTCTGTTATTTTCTCAAAATATATATATATCAGAGAACAGTTTGCAATAGTCTCTACTGTTGGTGAAATCCCTCAGAAAAACCTCTTAGCAAAGAAGAGTTGACTGGCCCAGAGGGAGGCTGCATCCAGGCCCCTGGTGGTGGGATAAGGAGCACAGCAATTAGAAAAAACACAGAAATGGGTCCTTTCACTACCACAAAGTAAGTAAATAAATAAATAAAAAGATCTGGCCTGCAGCTGTTTGTCATGTTTTTGGGTTAGTCATTCAGCAGAATAACAACAGTGAGTGAAACTGACTTTGCTTGCTTTGTTAGTCCTCCAGCAAAACTTTTCCTTTCCATTTATCTGTAAATACTTTCCAAGTTGAGCAGTGAAAGAGAAAAAATAACACTCCGTGTTCCTCTAGACTCACGGAAGAAGGTGGACAGGTGCTCCCGCAAGCAGCAGCAGGAATGAAGTTCCGTTCCCTCCCCTTTAGCCTGGTCCACCCCTGCAGGCACCTCTGGCGTCCAGCAGGGAGCCGTGAAGCCTCCCTCTGGGGCACCTCCAGGCGTCGCCCCCGCGCAGCAGGCAGGGCCTGGGGCACCTGGCGCTCTGCTGCTACGCGCGTTTGGTGCCCCGCGCTTATTTTGTGCTTAGGACTTTGTCAAATATTTCCACACCCATATTAATAGACCTAAAAACTTGTACAGAAAATAGGATTTCTAATGAGTAACAATAGCCAAGGACGAGAGTGTGTTCACTGAATGCTAACTATGCAGAGGCTGGATTGCCATTGTCAGTTTGAGTAGGAAGGGAGTTAACATAGTGGCTCCTGCTGAGGAAATATCCAAGCCTACTGACAGTGAATTATTGAATAAATGTTTGAGCCCTTTGTAAGAATAGAAAGGTATGGACCTTCACATTCAACAGTTTCCTGGGGAAACCTTTCCTCACCTTTTGTTTTCAGTAAATCACAGAATTGCAGCTTCCTTCACCTCTTGTATGGTTACAGAGACAGAGATTTGGAAAAATACTCTGTACCAAAAGCACAAATAACACTGAGATTTAAGATCAATGTCACCATTATTTTTCAAGCCCTGCACTTGCATCACCAGTAGGGGAGCTGCGTAGTCAATTAGCACTGTAATCTCACTGCTAGTGACTAAAGAGGAGCCGCCTTTTGGTTAGCAGCTAATGGGACGGCTTTCACAAGTGCATTGCCCTGTCACAGATATGAGAGTCTAGTAATTGCACATTAGTTGTTCCAGGAGGGGGGGGGGCAAAAGATTTTTTCTAGAACCGCTGCAAAATGGCGCAGCACAAGGCAGCTACTAGAGGTTTACTAATTCAGGCATCCAGAGCAAGACACGCATTAGAGACGGAGCATGGTTTGGCCAGGAGGATGAAGACCTAAGAGTCAAATGAAGAAGATAGTGAAGGGCTTGCTCACAGGGAAAACATCATGCCTCTTCAGTTTAATCTCAAAGTTTCTAATCACAGGGTTCTGGTCTGTTCTCATGCTAAACTCTAAGTGCTTGAACTCTTTTTTTCAGAGAAAGGAAGACCAGGACAATAGCACTGTAATTTCTAAGATGTTGAATTTATCTCCTGCAATTGAAGAGTACTCTGAAATTCTGTAGCATGGTTGGTTTCAGCAGACTGCAGCATTTGGAGGTGTAATTTGATAGAATAACAAAGAAGTTAAACCTCTTAAAAAACACTACCCCTTTCTTTTCTGTCCTGCTTGCACCTTTTTTTTACCATAGCCTGGATTTGAAAATAGGCTGCTTATATCAGAATATTGAAAAAATACAGCCCGTTTTTTCTAAATAATAGAAAATAAAATATGTTCCAAATGTCAACAGTCCTTCATCTTTGGCAAGCAGATAAAAATAAAAAGTTATTCATGGTTACTGACAGTTTCTGTGCTAAATCTCTGCCAGCTTATTTCACAAACAAAAGCAGCAGCAGCCCCGTTTGACTCTCCCATTGCACGTACAGTGAACCACATTTCCCTTGAACCACGTTTTCACCTCAGGAAAGTCTGTCCGCCTATGCTGCTGCCTCGTTCTTGAAATTTAGAGTCTTTTATTTTTTGTGAATTGTTATCATCAAGTATTATGGTAACATCTATTTTTTAAAATTTTAAGATAACATTGCTTTGCTGATTGTTCCAATATCCCCTAACAATGAAATATAGTAATACAAAAGTTAACTAAGGTATAAACATGCAAAAGGAGAAGTCTCCCTGCGATCATAAAATGATGTTATTTTCTGTTCAGCAGTTCATGTTACTGCTGTTCATGCTAATTAATTAAAGGAGCTGTTGCTGTAATGTGCAAACAGGGAATCTGAGAAACTGAGAGGGCTTTTAGGTCTCGGAGTGAAGTTAAGTCAATCTGGGCGCGGGCAATCAAATGTAATGAAATCACTTGTCAGTGCTAAGCTTGCAAAAACTGTGAAGTTTGACTAGGGAGTAAAAGGATTATAATTAGATTTCCAATAGGATAATAACTAAATGGCAGAAAGCAGTAAAGAGAAAATATTACTTTGTTAGCTAATGGTGCTGCTGTTCGGTTTTAGTTTTTATCAGCACAGTTGTAGTTGTGCTAATTTAATTTGCTTTTATCAGCAAAAATGCACTACTCGAATGGTACTTGAATGTCATTTGCAAAAATCATTGATCTGAAGGTGCACTTAATGACACCCAGTATGTTTATTTTATGTGAAACGGAGATTGGTTGATAAAATGGCTGATGTACTATCTTGCTGGCACAAGAGTGAGTTATGGTAGCAAGACCAGAAGGGTATCTGTGTGCATGCATCACCCTCTCCTGCACCACTCAGCTATGCAGGGGGCTTCATGACTACAGGAACTATTACTTATCTATTTTGTCACGTAAAAACCTTCTCTCAGATTAAGCTATGCTGGACTAGAAGATCAGGTATATGGAGAATGGAGGTCCTAGACTGTAAAGTTCAAGAAAGTTTTAGTCTTGTCAACACAACATTTCAGTTCAATTAATATACAAAGCAGAGGGAAAATGACTCTACTAAATGGAAGAGATTTATAATGCATATCAGAATCCCAGTAAATGAACAGCTTGTGTTAATAAAATCATTTTAAGAAATGAGCATAAAATATGATATGACTTAATCACTGTGAAAGATGGCTGTGCAGTACTTTTGCAATTTTCCTTTAAACCATCTTAAGGAGATACTGGCAGTGAAACTAATTGAATTTCAAAGGAAAGGCACTGTGTGAATGATAGATTTCTGTCCAGCAGAGCTATTGACAACAGAAAAAGAAAGGTCTGCATTGATGCTAAAGCTTTTTTCTGTGCACAAGAGAGAGATTTTGGATGCCTGGAAACAGCTTTGTATTAGGGACACGTGTTTTGACCCCTCCTACTCCCAGGACCCAAAAAACAAAGGCACTAAATGAAGGGGGCAATGGAGGGAGTGTGTTCAAATTGTTAAAGAGTGCACTGTGAGAGTAGCTGTCAAGTGTTTGAAACTGTAATCAAAGGAAAATAGAATAAAAAGATATTACAGTATCAGCATAAATAAAAATGAAGGGGATGATGCTACAGAACAAACACTTTGAAACCTAAACAAACTCTATAAAGAGTTCTTCAGAAACCTTTTTTATCAGCTGAGAGTGCTTAGGGAAAGAACTGGATAAACTCATCACACATTTATATATGAACAGGATTACCACACTGAAATTGTCAGAGAAGCCAGTGTATGCTGTCATTCATTATTGTGGTGAAGACAAGAAATGACATGTTCTGCTTTCACAGAGGGGTACTAAATTCAGAGATACTGAACATAACCAGTGAATAGCCAGGTCTCCCTTGGTTCAGGCTTTTAACCTGAACAAAAAATTTGTGACCCGAAGCCTTTTAAAACTGAAGAATGACGTAGCTGGGATGAGATAAAAATAAATAAATAAATAAATAGAAATTATAAAATCACGAGGCGTTCTTGTGTATCAGTAGACTACAGGAAGTGTAAGAAAGTTCTTCTAATAAGTAAATGGCTATTGGAAGTTGCTATGCATTACTCTCCCCACAGTTATTCATAATCATTTTTGATGGAAAGACAGATTTGAGTCAACTGTAACTTTTTTTCTTCAATTAGATATAAAAATTAACTTCCTTTTCCCACTAGATACTGTCCAGATGCACCTTTGACTCACAGAATCTTGTTGGAAGAGCACTGAGTGCTTATCTCAGCAGATATTGTAAATAGCATTATAAACAGTAGGAATAATTTGCTTGTCAAATTTAAATACACATCCCAAACGCTTATCCAATATTTTGACTATTTCTGTCAGTAACAATTTTCCAACTGCAATATTTAGAGCACAACTGCAATCATATGTGTATATATACACACACATATATATACATGTATTATATATATATATATGCATATATAAAAATGAAGTCGTAATTCTCCTTCTTTGTAATGCATAGCATATGAACCTAAAATCACAAAAAGAGACAGTAAAAATATTTGAAAGCTTTCCTATATAGATGACAGATGGACGACAGATGCATACCAGAGGTATGCAAAGTCAAGCCTTTAACAGTTGAGAAATGCTGAAAGTTATGTTTCTATCTCTAACTGTACTGGTTCTAGCAATACCTAAGATAGAATTCCCTATAACTCAGATATTCTTGTAATTCCCTTTAGTATGTGCACATCTATTTAAATGCATATTTAAGATTTCTTTTAAGCCTTCTGGAACTTTTCTCTTGCTAGATTCGCCTTCCTTGTGATGATTTCCATCACCTACAGTTTATGTATTTTTTGAAAACACCTATGATCTTGATAGGAAAGCAAGGATCAGAAGTAAAATATTTTAAAAAGATAAATCATATGTAAAATCACTTTTGGACTAAGCCTATATATCTGAAGCCCATATCTGCTAAATATGATAGTTTCCCACACCTCTAAACAAATATAATTCCTGATCTTGAAAAGTAGTGATGGGAGGAGGTACATACTGCACCTTGCATTGCTGCACTGTCGTGTTGGGTTCCGTTGTGTTCTATTTCCATATCTGGGATTCCAGCATCTGAAAGATGTGACACCGAAGATTAATGCATTCCCCTTTGTCCTTCTCTCATGCATCTTTAGAAAAATATTTATAGCAAACTAGGGTGATCACCAAGTTGCACGGCCTTGCATAAAACATTTGGTCTTCATAGAATTTTCAGTAGTAAATCGTTTTCAAAATGTGCAAACACAGAATTATTTTTGATGTGCTTCGCATTTGCCTGATGATCAGATAATAATCAACACATGATAATATGTCTGTAAAATTCTCTTGGAGAATGAGGGCATCCGACATATGAAAAATACAAGTGGAAATTAAACTGTGATAATATTAAACCAAAATGACTTTCCCAGGCATATACCTGCAAAATAGAGAATTAAAGAATACAACCAGTACCAGTCAACATGTTTGTATGTGTGTGTGTATGTGTTTGTGTGAGTGTATGTTATAAATAGGGACTGTTGAGATATTTTATTTAAAAGACTCAGCTCGGGATATTGTAAGAATGCTCCATCACCCAAAGCAAAATTACATATGTGATATTATGTGAAACATTTCCAGATTTCTGAGAAGAGCCTTCCAAAATGGTTTGTATTGTTTTTTCCAAGTTGAGGAAGAGTCTCATAATGATATGGATATGCACTTTTGAACTATTTAATTTCGTATCGATAATACCTCTGTATGCACAGTCCTTTGGGGTGGGGCTGAGGGCTCAAACACCCCAGGGCGTTACGATAACAGATGCCATTATCCACCTTGTGCCAACAAGGATTAGCGTGAAGGGTATGTGATTTGAATCCATGGTACCTCAAATCCTGGAGAAACATCTGCTTCCCTTACAATACAGCACTTAGAAATTACAGCAGGAAAGAAAAAAAAAAAACACCGAAAAGGGAGATGTGTATACAGTTTTGAAGTTTTTCTGTGTAGAAGCCTGTTCTTGGCATTCTCAAGTTGAGAATAACTGTACGGCTGCCTTCTCAGACCACTCTAGTTGGACGTGTCAGTACCTATTGCAAAGATGACATTTTGCTGGTCACCATGCAGCCTGACCAAACTCTGTGCCAAAGCAAGGCAACTGATTGAAGTACATGTAAGAGTAATAATACAATATCTTAGTAATATATGTGTATATGAAATATATGATATATGTATATGTAGCCCTATAAATATATAGAAGCAAATAAATAATGCTTTCATGTATGTAATTTTTTCTTATAAAATTACAGGTGACATTACATAGGGTTACCCCTATTCAGGTTCTTGTTTGGAAGAAAGTTCAGGGCACTGGACTATTAATCTCAAAATGTTCTCTCCTTTCAAACCTTTTAGAGTACGCTTTGTATATATGTGAAATGACAGTCATCTGTAACTAATAACAGCATCGGTTAAATGAGACAGACCGTCAGAGTTAAATTAAAAATATTCAGAATAGCCCTTCACATTTTGTTGCCATAAAATTGTACCTGCAATTAAATTGTGGATTAAGATGCTAATGAGCTACCTGATTTGCATGTGCAATCAGATTAGCATGTAAATATCAGCTTCTTGCAGGCACTAACATATATATGACTACCTGAGTGTGCCTGCAAATCAAAATGTTAGCAGCCAGGCCCACAATAGCAGATGTAAAGATCTGTTAATCACATTGCTGGCGTGTTGGTACCCTTTAATTTGTGGCTTCCAGAACTGCTGAGTACTCCTAACTGTAGTGCAATCGGCAGGTGCTTACCAGCAATGACAGAGGCTGGGTGAATGACCTTACTGTATAGGAGGATTTTAGTTTTCAGCTGATATTCATCACAGGGTGCTGGCTATGCCTGTGGGATCTGATCTGCACTTTTTTCTGATCCAGTAGCGGGGGTAGAAAAGGTCACTGCTTGCTAAGTCCACTCACTCTCCCTTGGGAGACTGTCCCTTAGCAGGGTGCAACTACATGCTGTATATCCATGCCTGAATCACCACTGCTCACTGTCAGTACATCAGAAAAGTCAGCCAGTTCCTGGTTACAGTGATATGCTGGACTATAAAACCCAGCAGATGAGAATGCCTCTGAAAGATGTTGCTCTCATAGTTAAAGAGTTTATATCTCTTAGGTGCTCCAGATAAATCACAACTCGCGGTCCATTGCAGAGTGTTGCAATGGCAGTTCACGTAGTCAGGCTTGCCCTAACTTTAAAAAACAGCTTGGGTACCCCTCACAACTGAGAACAAAGGACAGTTTAAACTGATTATTTTCACTCAGCAGTTCAGGCAGTTTTCGCAGTCTGCTTATGTTATTATGGCTCAGTTGCTAGCAGCAGCCAAACTAGGCAGCACAAAGTTAACATGAAGACTACAGGGCATACAAAAGCAGCAGAGACTAAATATAACTCTGATTCATGAGCCTCTGCAGAGACTTCAGGATAAGCATGCACAGACTAAACTTTAGTGCAGAACCTGAAATTAATTAAAACTCAGGTAAGTTCAGTCTTAAAGATTCAAACCGATGTTGTAAAGTTTGATGAGAACCACGTTAAGCAGGAGAGGTGAATCCTCCCACTACCTGGAACATAATCACCCTGTTTATGAAATTAATTGATTTGATTTTGTTTCACAAGACTATTTGGGAAGTATTCAAAAACCTAGTCAGCTCATAAAGCTGATACATATTTAACAAACTTAATAGAACCTGAGGCTGAGCAAACTTCAGCCAAACAGCTTTTAAAATGAAGCTCAGCAGTTCTAAAAATGAATCTGCTGGGAGAGAAGAGTTCAGAGAACCTTATAGGAACCAAATTTCACATTGTCTTAGCTGGCACTGTAACAGATTTCTCTGGTAATATATTCAGCATTTCTTGTCATGCCTGTGTAAACTGCTCTATCTGTTTCTCTAGTTGCAGACATTTTATTTTTTTTAATTCATGACCCAGAGCACGTGGTCTGAAATAGATTTTTAATTATTTCAGGAAAGGATTGTGTATTTTATTCTGGAATTTGCTTTGTGCATCATCTTACTTTTTTTCACTTAATTAAACATCATTTCAAGTTAACTGTGAAAGGCCAACTAAGACATTACCATTTAACATCCTGAGACCGTCACCTGATGTGGCCTGTTTAAGCGCCTGTTCCACTTGTTCTCTTCTCTTTGATTCAAATTCCAAAGCTTCCTGCAATTTTCTCTTTGCCTTTTTTTCTTTCTTCAAGCGTTTCTGAATTGTTGCTGAAATGCAAATGTATTGTAAGAATGGCTGTTAAAGCATGTTAATATATAATGGAGAGAGTAAATGATTTTTCTTTTTTACGTTCAATGTTCAAGAGCCCAGTTCTAGCTCAAGAAAAAAAAATCTGACATGAATCTGATATAAACGAACAAACAAAAAACAAGCTATACCCTGTTGTGAAACAATCAACAATCTGAAAGGACTTTAAATCTTGTTAAAGGTGTTAAATCTTATTCTTTCTGTAGAACAGCCCCATAGATTTAAGTCTCCTGACCAGAACCTGAGAGTCTTAGAGCCAGCTCAGTGGTCCATGTTATGCTGATGTGACCAGTCTGGACTAAATTCCAGTTACAGTTCTGCAGAATTTGGTTGAGCAGATCATTGCCTAAACTTGTTTCCAGCAACAGCAGCAATGTACATCCTCAAAATGAAATAAATCTCTCACCCTTCATTCTAACCTTTCCCTTCAGGCTGAAAATTACATTGCATCCTTCTTCTCCAGTAGTTTTGTCGAGAAAGATAATCCAAACACACTGGTTATGTCTCCTCTGACTACTACTTGTGGGTAGTGGAAGTCTTCTGTCTCACTTGATGTCTCAGAGATTTGGTTTTAGTTACATTTTCTAACATTAAAAGGAAATAGAATTTCTTTTTGCAGGCAAACTCTCAGTGTGCAGTGTTGGAGAATCTGAAATGTCAGTAGCAATGGGGTACAGAGCGAATTAGGTGGGTAGTGGTAAAATTTTTGGTAAAAATGGAGCAGTAGTGGGGTGAATGTTGGATCAGGATAACTGAAATAATAAGAACCACTGTCCAAGATAGAAGCTGGGTGTAAGACTATTGAGAAGCTGAGCTAAATGCGTACGTACTCAAATGCAAGACAAAATGCGTAGAGAAGGGGGTGGTTACTGATGAACTATACCTGTGAGCAAGAGCGCTTTCACCTTTCATCACTAGTAGGAGAAAGAAAGAAGGAAAGACAAAGAAAGGAGACAAACAAAAAAGCATTGAGTGCATGGTGAGAATCTCAGAGAGAAACTAAAGGGGAACTTCCCAGGTAGAAAGCAGATTGAAAACAAGCTTATAATACTGGTATGTAAATCAAGATCTTGTTTATATTCTCTCCATTACCAATTTCTCCTGCTAACCAAAGCACTCTAAAGCACTCTATAAGATGCTGTATAGTAACTGGCTGTTCGAACTAAAAATGGGTAACAATGCAATATTAGAGTGCTTCTGGATGGCTTTGCATTACTAGAGCTCAATGCTCCCTACTGTCATCTCATCTTCTCCCTTTTACAGATGGAAAGCAGAAACAGTGCCTTGACAAAGATCATCCACAGGTCATTGGTACAGCTCTGTAAGATTTGGCAGAAAACAGAAGTATTCCTGACTTCTGTTCCCAATCTCAGTCTTAAACCCAACTATAAATAAAGTTAAAACTATAACTAGAAAACTATAGAGCATTAATTGTAGCCAGATGATCCACATCGTCATTGGGAACTGCTGGCATGGGCTATGATTGTATACCCTTATCTATATAAATTCAAGCAATAAAATGTACCTTTTCCTTCTCAACCCCTGGATCATAATTCCATATTTAAGCTTATCTTTCACCAGCACAGGGTTACCATTTTGGGGGCCAGAACTGCATCTAAAATATCTGCCTCTGCCAACAGCAACCTTTCCTGTGTTCCTGCTCTTTAACAGACTGTCCTTGTACCTTAAACTGTCTTTAATGGGCTCTTATACTTGTTCTTTCACCAGTGCTGCAAAAACACCCTCCTGGGTCTCTTCTTTGCATGACTTGCACCTCCCTTCCCTGCTTTAAACTGTTTGGAAGAATCTCTACAGTCCCTTCAACACATTTCTGCTGAGTGTGCCCTGCAGCCAGAAAGTACTCTTCTCCTGTGTGCTCGTCTCATTCCAGGAAGCCTGCCATCGCTGGAGCATATCTGACTGGCACGAGAAAGTGGGCCGGAGGCTGGTGCCCACATCTTTCTCAGAACCAGCAGGAGAACATTTTTAGCAAGTTCCGGAATGGGTCAATGACCACTTCCATAACATACCACAGCTCATATGAAAGCGCTACATTTCTACAACACATCGCAGATTGTGGAGAGGATTGGAGAGTGCATTTTCATTGTGCTGCTGCTGCTTCAGTTCATGTGTGTAGCCAAAACTTATCCTGTGGATTCATTACTGAATCAAACAAATGGAGAAATGATGGCACTAGAAAAGGCAGGTAAAACTAACAGACTAAAAAGAGTTTGAGCTCAAACATAAATGCCCTGTTTAAGTTACTGTCTATTTCAGAGTCAAGTTTGCTAGTGTATACACTCTGGCAATACTGTTCACAAATATTGTTAAAATGAAAGGTGAATTTACACTGGCAGTATTTTGAAATTCATTTTATTTGTTTGCTTCTCCTATATATTAGACACCTGTGAATTTCAAATCACAATATTGTTAGAAAAATTAATAAAAAATATGGAAAAATTCTGGGAAAATCATCAGCATTTACATAACTTTTTGTGACCACTTGTTCATCTGCATTCTTATCAACTTTTACAGATCTGTCTGGATTTGTGAGTGCTCAAGTCATGGGAATTTTTTCAAGGGATTGCATGGGCAATCTCTAAGAGGCTTAACAAATTATGAATGCCAGAATGTGATCTGGAAACATAACTTTGGAAAATTGAGTAAACCATGTGGAAAAGCCTCTCTCTGACTTTCTATAATAATAAAGATGTGGATGTGGTGATGACTTGAAAGACAAACAATTCTGAGGATATTGATTATTGGAGAAATTCTCCTTTGAGCCAGAAGCCAACAAAGTTTGTGAATGACTTAAGGTTTTTGTTGACTTAAATGTGACTCAGGAGGTGCATAGTGTGCTGTCTGCCTACATTGAGATTAAGTTTTGTTTTATAGAAATACAGCTGTCTCATCTACACTTACACTGGGGTGATGCAATGATTCTGAACACCCACTGCAATTTAACAACTTCAGTAGTATTTACTGACCCTTCACAAATCGACTTAGAAGAGTCCTTCTTTGTCACCTCTTACTGAGCCGTGGTGCTGAAACAGATCTGTTCCCCACACCTAATTTCAATTCAAAATGCACAGGAAGATAGTACTTGGCACTCACATTTGTGATCTTATCTAGCTCTATCTTTCTGATTTCATGGATGTAATCTAGAAGTAGCTTTTGGCACATAAAAATTATTTCTCTCCTTCAGATGCAAATTTGAATTTTAAAAAGACTACTGCCTGCTTTGCAATATCACAGCGAAAAATTTAGATTTACCAATTTAATTGCTTATTATTATCAAAAGCTTCTAAACAGTCATGGTTTTGTCTTAGAAGGCCCCATATTGGGAATGCTTTTGTATCCCACTCTTCTGATGGAAAAAATTTATCTAGCATTATTCATTTCAGATCTTGCACTTGGGTAGGCAACTTCTTGTACTTCGTCTATTTTGTTGCACTGAAGCTATCCACAAGAAAAATTAGCTGACTAGCACCTAAAGTACAGAAATCTCCATTATTCAGGAAATGTGGGCTAGATTAGTGGTAAGGCGATGAAAAAAAATCACCTAAATACCCAAATTACAGCCATATTATCTTTCACAAAATAAGACTGATCCTCAATGCTTGGAGGATAATAGCATGAAACAAAAGAAATTAAAGCTGTCAAATGAAGAAATCAGGCTGGGAATACACAGGCGGAGTGGTAATAATGCATGTGAAAGCCATGAAACTGAATCAGCTTTCCTCCCCAGAACCAGCCAAAACACTCTGCGGCCAGTTGCCCTCCAGGAAATAATCCTTCAGTCACTGTTCTGTCTGCTTACAGAAAAGTGTGCTTCATTCTGTTTTTATTAAATTTAAATCTTTCATTACCAGTGCTAGTCCACTGCTGCATTACACTGAAGTATGAATGTCAGTTAACTCCGAGTCCTCAATAGCTCCAGCTGGAAATGCCAAAGGGTTATACATTTAATAGATATCTAAACTCCATTTTTCATTCACTCACCTCTGCTTTGCAGCTCAGCTGTAAGTTGCCTTTCCAAGCTCTCTCTTAGTTCTCTCTCTCTACAAAGCTCCATCTTTAACTCTTTCTTTTCCTGCTGTATCTGCTTTTCTTGGACTCTGGCATTGTCCACAGCCACTTTCAGTAGGCCCTAAAACACACGCAAATGTAAGACCTGAAAATACCATTTGGTTTCAGCAGTGACAAAATTCATCCATCTGTTTCTTTTACTCCCTCTAGGAAAAACAAAAATCAGGAACCTATAGACCTAGAATGCAACTGGGCATTTAAAGTAGCCAAATGTTAGATATGAGCAATTTTGTGGTGTGGAATCATTCGGTACAGCTTTTGCACATTCATCCTACAGATATGGTTTATTACAAATGGAGTGCCATATCATTGCTGACCTTGGTTAACTGCAGGGAGAAGCAAAGGAGGAATAATGAGACTGGTGAATTTTAATATGACTGTTATTGCCGACTATTAAGTCAAATAGACAATGCATAAAATCCTTTCACAATCGATAATGCCAGATAGTGAAAACCTAAGCATTACATTAAATAAAAGAAATTAGAATTGCAGATACAAAATAGTTTCTGAAACTTTTTAAAGAGATTGAAAAAGAAATACGTTTTATCTGTCATGACATAGCCTGGCCCTATAGAGAATAATTTACCTGAATGTTGGTTAATAGTGTTTCTACTGATGAAAGACCATCAGCAAAAAGAAATGGCGCCGGAAATCCAGGAGGCAAGGCCTGTCCAGCCAGTTGGACTTTATCTAAGGTTGGTTTCATTATTGGAATGGCAATTTGGACCTCTTCTGTAAAGATAGGTTTAAAAGCAACATCAGAAAGCATTGGAAATATAGGTAAATGTAATTTCTAGAAACTGTTTCCCTGGAAGTCAAAATACAAACATATTAGTAAAATAGACATAGTTTCAGTCTTTGGGCAGCCGTGGTTGTTGCGAAGGCAAGTTTGCAAAATAATACAGAGCAATAATAAATACACTGAACACTATAACGTAGCTCTAATAGAGTATACACTATTATATCAAATTCTACAGAATTATACTACAGAATTATAACAGTATTACGCAGTTCATTAAACCTGAATGACTTTTCTTCATTCTATCATGTTTGCTATTCTGCGACGAGCATTTTTTGTTGCTATAACCTTGAAAAAATTCTAATCAAGAAATGTATCACATCTCTTTACCCCTTTAGCATTATCCTTCCCATACTCAGCAGTAAATAATCTCCACTGAGTCATCGCCTCCTGCTTAGCTAGCACCAAGTCCAGGCTGTCAGTAAAGTGTCAGCGCAGGTTTTCTTAACAAGTACCTTGCTACGGTCAGCCTTTCTAGTCATGGGCAGTAGCCAAAAATGCTTTGCTGAGTTATCTCTACCTGAGGTATAAAGCTGGGGGGTGGGGGCCACAGGAGCGGCCAGGGAGGAGAGGGCACGCTGGCGCTGGGCCCCGCTCCTGCGATTTACTGCACAGAGCTGGATTGATGCATCTCTTATAAATTGTAGAATTGGGACCTGGTAACTTCCCCTTCACTCGCTGTTTCAATTAGATCAAGTTGCTATAGATCAAGCTGTGCACGGACAATAGTAATGTGTACACAGAAAGAAACAACAACATTAGTAATTATTTTTCAAAAATCCTTCAGATTTTGTGATGAATCTGTACTATCACCAACAAACTCACGTTTTTTAATAGGATAATTTAGTGATATTTTAGGATAATATTAGATGTATCTCCTTCTCTCAGATCCTCTTGTGTACTACTTTTCCAAGTATTCATTTAAACATCAAGTTTATTGCTGAAATCATAAAATTAAAATCTGCTAGTAATCTTTAAAGACAAACTCTGTACACTTCTTTTACTCTGAAATGTTAAAAAACATTGGTGTAACATTCCAGGGAAATCCAGTCCATCTACAATACATTCCTCTAACCTCTTTGGCACTTGCAGAAATCATGAAGAATATCTTCTCAGCAATTGCTTTTTAGTAAAGCATGAAACTAATATATTGTCCATAAGTTCATGATGCATGTGTTTTCTAATGGCAACTGCACAGCCAGTCCTGATAGTTCCATTTGTCAAGTGTGTTGGTCATATTAATTCCAGGGTTTACAATTAGACCACACCACATCCAAAAGGCCTCCATTCTCCCGCCTCTCTTATTTCAAAAAACAATCAGAAAGAATCCGACAACAACAAATTAAACCATGGTGTCTCTGCAGCAGCACTATTATCTAGTTTAACAACCTCCAGGAGCACCTATTGAGCAGCAAGCCCTTTCTGCTGCTTCTAAAACACACCTACTGACAACTAAGCCAGGAGCATTAGCAGATTTCAAGTATTCTTTGAAATCTCTGTTGAGGGAGTATTTTGTTTTCACTGTGTGAGTTCATTAAATGGAACATCTTCATAATGACTCTTCAGGACTAATAACAACAAAAGCCAGTAACCTCTTCACATCTTCATAACTATCATTTTAGAGCTGTGTTCATGTAATTTAAATGATCCATTTCTTAAACAAAACAAAACAAAAATCTCTGGTACCATACAGAGTTTGTGCTGATTCAGATACACTGTTTCTCGTATTTAAATATTTTATATCAGTGACAGAGTTTTTAAAATGAACTGATTAGTTGTTGCATGCAATGCTACACAGAAATAATATCTAAGCCATGGAGTCACAAAATACTAAACAGAAGTGGCATTTGAAAAAGAAAGTAATACATGAAGTATGCATAACAGAAAACTATAGCTGCTTTAAAATCTCTAGAAATCTCTACTATTTTGGAGATGAAAGTAATAACATTAAATTGGCTGAAAGGAAAATTACTATTGACTGTGAAGACAGGTTGCATGGTCTATGGTTTGTAATGTTACCGTACAGCAGATTGAAGTTTCAAAATAGTATTACTCTTCTTTAAAGAGATAGACACAGCTAAATTAGGTGCTGCTTGCTGCAGTGAGGATCAAATGCAAAAAGAATCATATTTCATCAGACCTAGTCAACACCAGGAAAATAAATAGAAATATAAGAGGTATGCAGGCAATGATTCATTTTGATAATCTGGCCCAAGAGAGACACATAGAGACAGCACACAGATCTAAGCTTCTACCAAAAGACAAATAGGACACAGAGGGTGGGAATTGGGATGACAGTGTAGCAGAGGTCACATCGATTTTCAGCAGCAGTTTTCACACAGATGAGATAACCCTGGACTCTATTTGGCCCATTGTTCATATCCTACCTGTCCCACAAGCAATAAATTTCCAAGTCCCAGAAAAAGGGCAGTAAAGAAGAAGGATTCTACTTATGACTTCTTATGATTAAGTTTTTGTGCTAACCAAACATGCTTTGCAGACCAAGGTCACATTGCATGTTAAAGTCTGTAATAGCTGAAAACTAGAAGAAGCATATTATGTTTTAGCGTATATGGGTGGAAACTGTCAAACCATTCATCATTTTTTTTTCTGATTGAAATCACACTCTGCAAAGATGAATGATAAATGCGTTAGAAATCTATTTCAATCTTGTAATAGGTCTTCACATCTGAATGGTGTCTACATCTTGTCCATATTCTGAGTAAGTGCACAGTTAGGCAGAAATTTATTAGCTAGGCTTAAGAAATCCTAATTGGTAGAGCAATTAAAAATGGCATGTGTTGGAAGTATTTTTTGCAGATTGTATTAAATGCATCTCTTTAATAGAAAAAAAAATGTTGATTTTAGCATTTTGATTCTAAAGAAAACTAAAGATATAAATGCTAAAAGCAGCACTCACACATACTAAAGAATAAACAAGAAATAAAGCTAGGACAAATACTATCTAACCAAGGACACAAACAACCTTCCTATTTATTGGAACAAAGTGGGAACTACTTTTATTGAGCTTGTTTGTTAAACCTGCCATGCTTTATAATAGCATTCAGGAATCCATTTAGAGTGCAGTCTTTTTATTTTAATTTCTAGCTGGCATCTAGGTGAATAGACGAAAGCAAGAAGTATATTGCAGAGAAAAGAAATATGCAGTAAATACTAACAGTGAATGGAATTATTATCCCAGGAAAGCACACGGAAAGGTGCTAGAAAGTTTCTTGTTGTTAATGCAATATACTAAAGTATTTCATCTTCCGTCTTCTGCCTAAGTTGCAGAAATCTGGATTGGAAAATTAAGCATCAACCTATGGACTAAATGCAGCACTGGGAACATGAGTAACACAAATTGCTCCCTGCATGACAGTGCACAGCCCAAACCAACAGGCAATTTTATTTACCAGCTGGTTTATGTTCTTTCAAAAGGCATGCTTTTAAATCCATCATTCATATACCTGGTACACTTGATATGTCACATCCCTCTCAAAACAAGCTAGAAATATTAAAGCTAAAATTTACATATTATTAAACACTAGTTAGATCATCAAGTTATTTATTCATATACACTTCAAAACTTATCTGTCTGGAGGCATTATATGTAAGCCTCACCTCAAATAGTTTATAGAACATAAGATATAATGCATAAAATAAGTATGTGACATATGGAGAAAAGCATAACAAAATTCATACAAAATGTATAGTTATTAATCTGTTAGTTACTAACCAAGACATTTGATCTCAGAAAACCTTCAGCCAGCATTAATAATATGGTTTCGGACATAGATGGCACTGGGGTCATTCCTGTTCTCTGCCTGTGGCATACAATTTAGAAAGCTAGGGACAAAAATGGTTTATCATAATTATAATTCTTTAAGCTTCAAATTTGAGTGATGGGAATTACATTTAATGGTCCACAGTTAGAAAAGAACAGCCTAGATGCTCTAATGGACTGTTTTGACCTTTAATAAAATAGAGTATCTGCAACACCAGCTGAGTTGTATGTGCTACTCATCTTTGCAAATAAGATATTACATTTTTATTTGAAATAGCATTATTTGCCCAAAGTTCCTACAGAATTATCCAAACTGATAACCCTTGACTTCCAATTGTATTTCTACTTCACCTTTGTGAAGTGATAGGCAATGGTGACCAAAGAGGGATATTTTGGCAGAATTAGGGCTCAGATCCTAATTTTTTGACAGCAAGAAGCAGTTTTCCAAAACAAGTGAGATTTCTTATTTTAATTTTTAACATTGGCAACTTTTATGTCACTTAACTAGAAACTAGGTTTTTTTTTCTTTTACAGAAAGATAAGTATGTAAATCCTGTAATCTGAAGCATTATTTCTAATATTTTATATCTGTTAGTCTGCAAGGACAGGGTTGTCTGTCTTGTGTCTGAAAATCCTCCATAAACATCTGCCTGCCTTTCTCTCCCTCACTCATCGCTTCTCTGCCAGGAGTTGAGCACTCCTCTTCATCAGTGAGGAGAAATACCTCCTTCTAACCTGGCACCAATCAGACTTAGGAATTTACTGCTTTAACCTTGTGATTCAGGTGTCAAATTTAAAGTCACTGCTGTTTTTCTTAATTACAGTCCCTGAATGAACAGGGTCAATGAATGCAACTGGGGAGTATCTGATTAATCCACTGCACTAGCTTTAAATCAGACTTTACTTCATTTTCAAATGATTGATACAACCTGATAGCACACAAGCATGTTTCACTACTGAGCTTTGCCATAAAGAAACTTCACTTTAAAAATAGTATCTAATCATTATATATACATTTCCAGGCTGCCTTAAAAGCTTTTGGAAACTATCACAAAACAGTAACATCAACTATCCTCCGCTTCACGGTATCTGCTTCCCAGCTGGTTCTCACCAATGCAATCTGAAATCAATTGATTTTGTCCTGAAGTGTTTAGTAAAACCTTTTCATTGTTTCCAACACAGGGGAAAAATGTATGTTACATTTAGAGCAATGTGCTGGCTTAGGAAAAACTGAATATTACTGTAGTAAAAAAATAGAAGGCGAACTGTGCAAGCAATGCGTATACCCTTTCTACAGACCTGCTCTCAGGAATTATGAGGGTGTGTTTTCCTGAAGGACGTCATAAAGAAGGCACTTAGTGTTTGAGTAGGAGAAGGAAGCAAAAAGCAGAGAAATGAAAATTTGAGTAGAAAAGGCTAAAATAGGAGTTTACAAATTGTCTTTACCTGAGCACTCTTTAACAAGGGATGCGTAATTATACAGCTTTGACATTTTCATCAATGTACTCTCATTAATAAGACAGAAAATTATACCTATTTATAACTTCAACATATTTACAATATGCTCTGATGTTCAGATGGCACTGACAGTAAAAGCACCTGAAAATATTTCATTAATTCAAATCTTAACAAAAAAAGGACCTGGGTTAGATGAGATTTTCATTTTGCAACATTAAAAAATGAAATTGAGGAGTGCAGTAATTCACTGGGCAGGCATCAGAACTAAAATGTTTGATTGCAAATAACTTCAGTCTAAAGTTCGATACATACAGATTAGGAAAATCACAACTGATGTCACTTGATTAAATTCTGTTCATTATGAAAAAGTGTAAGTACAACGAATGCTATCAATAAGTACATTAAAAGCCTTCCAAAGTACTATATTTTATCTGCACAATAATTATTTACAATTAATTGTTTGTCTATATTATTATTATACCTGCTTTATGCTATGAACTGCTCCTCAGGGAGGTTTTGGTTATCTGGATTCCAAAACATTTGAGGTTGCTCTGTGCTTTAACTTCTAAATCTATGTAGAAGCTTAATTACTGTCAATCTGCATTTTCCATATGGCAATTTAAAGCAACTAGTTACTTTCAGCTAGCAATAGTAACTTGTCACTCCTCACATGGGCAAGAAGCATTATTTCTACTGACAGTAGAGAAAAGTGAAAATGTGAATTATTCAATAAAAGTCTAGTAATAAAATTATGACATGGAAGAAAGGAAGAAAATGAAACAACAAACAAAATCCTGCTCTTGGCCATTATCAAGAAATCACATTTTTTTTCTCAGCTAACTTTCCTGTTAACATTCACAAAGGTTTTTTCATGGTGATTTTTAAGTATCACTGTAGACTGACTATCTGACTACTCTTCTACCGAGATTTTAAACTGTCAGATGAGGATGGGTAGGAGGAACTTGCCAAGAAAAAAAAAAGATTCTTCAATTTTCTTGGCGGATTCAGCTTTTCCCTATTAATGTTGAGATTATTTCTTCAACTATTTTGTTGCAAATATTTATGACTCCATATGGAACAACAGATGTTGAAGGGAAGGGATAGCAGAAAAGACTTCATTTTCAGCAATTACCCTGCTACTTGTTGTCATACTGTAGGTGTTCTTGGTGCATCTATTTTACATACCACCCTGTCCTTTCACACACTGCAAAAATGTCAGTTTGGATAATTAATGTAATAACTTCAGTCCCAATCATTTCCACAATATTCATTTATGAAAATAAAATAAATAAATAGGACAACAGGAGGAAGAAATCAGGAAGGAAGGGGGGAGACAGGAATTGCTCTTCCAGTCCTTCTGGAATATCTGAACAGGAATCAGTTTCTCACAAAGCCGCATTAGGTCCTTAGTCCAAATCTTTCCCTTTTTTTCCTTTGAGACAGATCCCAGTGACTGCCATCAAGAAACAGAAAAACAAATCTATCCAACAAGCAGTACAACAAACAAAATTAATGACGGTGCAGGAACACGGGCTGGGTGTGATGAAGACAAACAGTAACGGGCTGACGGCGCTTGAGCTGAAGGAACTGCCGTTAACCGAATCGCCAGCCCCGCAGAGCACGGCCCCCACAGGGCAGCCGGGGACATCCCTGGCAGGCAGCGTCGCGCCTGCTCTGCCACGTCCCCAGGCAGCACGTGCCAGCCAGCACGGCCAAACGCTGCCGCGGTTGGCGAGGCACCGCGCTCGGATTAACCAACCGCCGTAGCGTGCAGCCAAGCGCGGCGAATGGAGGGAGAGGGAGAGGATGAGGACTCAAGCCCAGCGCCACGCTGAGGGCCGCTCCGTGGCCCCGGCCAGCAGGCAGCTCCCCNGCCTACCCAAAGGAAGCAGCCTGTGCCTCCGCAGTTAGGCACTCTCTTTCAAGTCCCACTCGTCATAAAAATATACAGCATGCTTTTAAATAATTTTCATCATCTACTCCCTTTATTGCAGCATTTGGTAGCATAAGAAATAATTTGAAACAGATCTCATTAGCAAGATTCTGTTTTTTCCTGTTCACAAAACCCACACAACCATATAAATACTTCCAGGGAGCCGCCATCAGTGGGACCAAACTTTCACCAGGATGGCAGCTATGCTTGTGTTCCCATTTTGCACCTGAAAAGCTCCACCTGCCTGCTTAAGCTGCAAATGTGCCACCAGGAAAGGCATTTTAACTTGTCTTCCTGGTCTAGGGAACTATTCAAATATCTACTGTGCATATGTTAAGTGGATGCAGAGGATATACTTGAAATGGCGTTCTTCCCTCCCGAAAGTCTGTGTTCCTAACCTCCAGCAAAACCAGCCTGGAGTCAAGACACTCGTTGCCTTGCGGGGCCCAGGCAGTAAATGCAGGTCCCACCTGGCCACAAGCAATGTAAAGGTGCACAGAAGGGAGCAGTAAGGAACGATGTTATTCCTCAACATCAAAGCTTAGCGGTCACCAGCAGAACTGACTGGCAGCTAGGGAGCCAGCTGTGGGTGCCATCAGAACACAGGCAAAAGAACTCTAAACCTCAAAGTTAATAAGTACAAATATTTTTGTAATGTCTTCTGTAAGATTATACACAGTTAATACCATATAGAGATTATAAAGTTATGCATTATATGAGTTATGTTAACATAGCAACTATGACACACAAGATACATCATCTGTTTTAATTTGTTTAAAAATAGTACCGACGTAGTGTCAATATTATTACTGTTAAGTTCAATTTCTTGAAGTACGCGTGTAACTAGCAGTTAAATCCCTCAAATATTTGAAGCAGGCAGAGTACTCCATTTCCTATTTCTGGATAATTATTCCTGCTTTATTAAGGTTTATTTTACAACTGTATAAAATAGGTTATAAAGGACAATTCTACTATTATGTCCTCCCCTGCTTAGGCTTAATAAATATTATATTCCACACCATCCATTAAAGCCAAGCAGTGGAGAAAATAGGAGTGGTAGTAATCTCCTCCACAGATGTAAAATACCTTTAATAAAATAAGGGTGTATAACAGTCAGGAACAAATTACTGAGGTCTGCTTTAATAAAATAGTACCCTTAAAGAAGTATTACTCTTAAGGTACTGACATTCCCACTGGTGATGCAGTGTATCCTTTCAAAGCAGTATAGCTTGTTAAAATGGCAAGATATCTTTTTGCAATAGAGTGTTTGTGTCCAAGCAGATACAAGGTTTGTATAGAATGCGTCCAGGGAGCCATAAAACCGGTGGGAAACATATTTCTCCATGGTATTTTAGTACTTCGAAAAATTCAATCACTGGGAAAAAATGTTTTGCTGTAAACATCTGAAGAGCCTTATAAAAGCAATGGCTTCCCACAGCACCTGCTTAAATAATTTTAAGAGGGAGTATGTCTTTGCTCATCTTCTAAAACTTGTAGCAAGCTTCTCCTATTAATTTCCCTGGTGCTGTAAGGCCAGGGCACTTTTAATCAGAAATAATTACGAGTGCAGTTAGGGGATGTTCACCAGCATTATTTTTGCACTGTAGAAATAAGACAACTTTCAAAACTGATTGCTTGGAGAAATATGATTGCCTTAATAGGAAAATATACACAGAAAGATGATCATTTTAAAGTTTCCTTTTGAATGAATTACGAATTTTTCGGATGTCAACAAAGAAGTACTTTGTTTATATATCTAGCATTTCAACTCAGTACAGTTACGCATTGATTTTATAAACCCTGGTTATCAAGAAACATGAGAAATTCATCCTTTTAAATGTACCTTTTCACCATTTTAATTCTATAGGTGAGTTGTGGTTCTGTGCTATGGCTGTTACCAGGATAATTCCTGACAAAGTCCTTTTGTAGGCTTCCAATAAAACCTTGGTCTTGCACCAGCTCCTCAGACCTCCCGTGTTGCACAGCGCAAGTCCTCCAGTCCCCCAGCGCAGGCAGAGGGGACGGGGCTGCGGCACGCCCCTGCCTCCTGCCTGCCAGCCCAGCTCTTGCTGCAGAAACCAGGCTCCTGCACAAAACAAGACTCACCCGTTCCCGCTGGAGGGTTCAGCCAGCCCTTGGTGCACAGCAGCACTCCTGAGCGCCGCAGCTCAGATAGTGCCATATCTCCTGTGGGTACTAAAGGTTACACAACTGAACCCTAATGTCCCTCTCGGGCTAAGAAACAGTCAGAATTTGGCTTATCCCAGTCCTCCTCCCCTTTTCGACTAAGAGGGCAAGTAATAGGCCCTCTGATAGAAATGTTGTCCTGGCGTATCGATATTACATCTTAGTGACAGAATGATTAGACTCACATATATCAGTATTACAGCAGCTCTCGGTGTGGAGAGCTGCATGTCCATAGCAACGTAGCACAACTCTTTGCCACCAAATAATTACATGATGCTCTGGGGAAAGACAAGTTTTCCTAGCACACAGCCAATCTATCAAAAGGGAAAACTCTTTCTGACCCAAATGGCAGCTGCGATCACAGTATAAATGTAAGCTAACCACCACGTAGTCCTCATCCACTACTTTGCAACCTAATAACTGTTAAGTCTACTGCTGTCACTTATCCTGAGCTCTTTTAAAAGATCAAATACTGAGGAAAGGAAAGAAAGTGGAAAACTTTCTGCAAAAAGGAGCAGCTATCTGCCATTTATCTCCCGTATTCTTCCTTCAGATCAGCCTGAGCGTTGTGTTTGGCTCCTGGGGAGGCCGAAAGCTGTGCTGCCACACACTGCAGGGTTCACTATACAGGCATAGCACCTCTTCAATCACCACCTCGTTACTGTGACTCCCAGTTACATATCCGAGACAAAGCATCACTTGCAAAACAAAAAAAAAGTGTTAAATAAAGTATTTAAATCAAAAGTAGCTAAATCCAGGGTCCTATGCTTTCCTCTAACAGGCTACTACTGCAGTTCAGGAGTATAGTTCCCAGAAGCTGGCCAACATTTTTCCCCTACTCCTCTCTCTGCCCAAAACCTCGGTCACTTCTGCCATCCACCTGAAACAGCAAGATGCATAAACACATGCTCTGCAATGGAATGCGGCATATAACAAAGTTTGGCAATAAAGTCCCATTGCTTAGGCTAATTTCTTTAATAAAACCTTAATATCCATTGATGCCAAAGCACAAAACTTGAGCACCATGCAAATGAAGATTTATTTATTTTTCACAGAGCCATGTGCATGTACAATCCTGTTCTTTTATTGATTTGGGATTGCAAACCAGTCACTCCAGGAAAATTTTCAGAAACTTCACCAATCTTTTGCTTCTAAATCTGTATAAATTCTAGTCTGCTTTAAGACAATGCCACTAGCGTCATCGTAACTAAATACAAATCTACCAAGCAGATTTTTGGATAAATCTCTTGGACTTGCATGCTTCCCAACTAAAATCAAAATACAAACTAAAACAAAATGCAAACTGAAACAAATTATGCAGAAACCCAACACTCCGCACCCCTCACACATTCGCAAACAGGTTTTGAACCAGCCTTGGCCTTGGTTGGATTGCTGAAAAGTCCAGCCTCACAGACATGCCAGTTCCTGCAGCTTCTGGATTTGGCAGCCGAAGCCTAGAGAGGCGGTGAAGTGCCACAGCAAGCTCTGCAGCTGGCTCCCAAGGAGACAGAGAGGGGAGAGAAAATAGCTACTTAGGCAACCTCCTGCTGCAAATACGTAAGTTGAAAAAGCAACTGTGACTGAAACAAAAAACACCTTGCCCATATTCATTAAAAAAAATCTGAATAACTAAAAAGTATCTAATGGAAGTCTGCATATTTTCTTCCAAATGACAGAAAAGAAGGCTCTGAACTCCATTAGCACATCTGTCCTTCCAGTGGGATTTCTACCGGGTCAGCTGGGAGCATTAACTTACTGATGTTTTAAGTTGTATCAAAAAGTCTATAAGCATAAACTCTTTTTAAAATGATTAGGTTTTGATCATTGCTACCATGACTTATGGGTTTGAGTACCCAAAGCATTTTGCTACTAAGACTGGTTTACTCTCTTCACAGGGCACATTGTATTTTCACTTCGGTTTATTCTACCTCCTTGCTTTGAAAATGTGCATTACTTGAGAGAGTAGCTGACAAACCCATTCATGATAGTGCACAAAATGAAGCTTAATGAATCCCAAATGGAATGTACTTCATGTGCTAAAATCAATGTACATTGGCTGCTACAGTAT
Source organism: Anseranas semipalmata (assembly GCA_013399115.1). Lineage (NCBI taxonomy): Eukaryota > Metazoa > Chordata > Aves > Anseriformes > Anseranatidae > Anseranas > Anseranas semipalmata. The sequence goes on along the minus strand of VXAA01003854.1, from coordinate 31,035 downwards.
CTCCCTGTGAAATTGAGGCATTTGCTCAGAAATTTCTCTCTCAACAGGGTCTTTTCTTTTTTTTTGTAGCGCTTAACTGCCTTTTGTCTGCTCTTGTCTCCCTCCAGTGTTGCTCAGATGGCAATCTTTTATTCCTTGTGCAAACTCATTTGGAAAATGCTGGATGGGCTACAGCTGTGTACTGCTACATAAGGTCTAATATATGTCAAGCAGTGCTTTCTATGTGCTGAATAAACACAATGAAACAATGTTTTAATTGATTATTAAAAGGGCAGAGTTCTAGACTGAAAGTAGTATTTAAATCAGCTTTAATCAGCTAGTTTTGTAAAATTCTGAAAGGTATTGATGCTGTACAATTGTATTGTGCCATTTGAGCACCAAAGTTTCCATAAAGGTTACTGCAACCCAAGGTGATGAAGCTATTTCTGGGTGATTTATGCAAACACATAAAGCTGATGAAAAACAAGCAGGGGATCAAAATATTAATGAAGAATGAACGTTACCTGGAAAGGTATTTTCATATATATCTTCTAAGAAATGAAATAAAATACATGCTTTTCAAGAGCCAACCTCTGTCCAGGTACTGTGGAACCTTTACAGTTCAGTCATTCTCAAACAATAGAATATGTTCTTGCTTTTATGATGTATGGTGGCTGCATTTATACTCTCTAATAGTAAATACTGACTTAAAATCAATCTGCATTACTTCTGACAAAAGGTATCTAAGTTGGATATGCAATCTAGAACCATAAAAAAATCTCTATATGAATTGTTTAAACCAACAACTATTAGACTGTGCAACTAAGATTTTTTTCAAAGTCAGAATATCAGAAAAAAAATTAGTAAATGGTAATCCAAACAATTGTGGATCCCAAAGAGGTGCCATTGACTCTCCACAGAACACTACCAGGGGAATAATAAATTTTTGAAGGCCTATTTCAAAATTTGGGCAAATCAAGTCCAAACACTAAATTCTGCTTTATACCAGTAAATGCATTCCATGAGCTGTATTTCTCTGTGAGACTTGAGTGGCACCCTAGGACTCCATGTGAAAAATACACTGGGAGGTAACCAAATATTTTTTAATTCTTCCTTCAAACAAAAAAAATGCTAACTTTGTCCTGAAATTTAGGTAATAAAAACTAGTGACTTCTGTTAAGTATCAGCATGACATGGATTATCGATCAAATGAGAAATAAGCATGGAGCAGATAAAATGGCAAACTGCTATAATTACAAATGACATTTTGTGCATGACTGTGTCTCAAGAATTGTTACTGAATGCTGTGAAAAAAAAAAATCATTTATATCCACAGTCCAGAATAATATGGTCCATTACGATTATGTACTTTGGGGCAGAAATGTCATTTATTATGTCTCACATTGTTTCTGCTCTATCCACTGAATCTATATTTAGTTTTATTTTTTAAAAAGGATGAATTCACTTTAGAGAACTGACAGCTTATATGAATATTTTAGTTTTGCTTGCAAGTACCAGAAAAAAAGCATGGAATAAAACTCAAGCTCCAAGTTCCTCAGAATGCCTACTGAGAATAAATTCTATGTTTATTTGTATTTCATTTTGCTTGAACAACTGCTTTTCCCTTGGGTATTTATTAAAAGCATAAAAAGAATGAGCCAAATTCACTTCTCAATAACATCCATTCAGCATTGTTGAAGCCTGTAAAATTGCACTAGACTAGCCAAGGGGAAAATTTTACTCACTATTTAGTAAATATATGTAATTTTTTTCTGGTTGAGAAGATGTATTGCTTCATCTCCAAATTCTGTGTCTGCTCCTGCTCATCAAAGAAGAAAAAGCAGCCATTTTGCTCTCCATTCATGACCTCAGATAGGAACGGAAATGATGTGCATTCCCTCATTTAGTTATTCATTACAGGGGGTCCGTCTTATACATGCACTTCCCCTCAGACTTTCTGAAGACTTGAGCAAAGTGTCCATCTACTCCACTACACAAAGAACTAGTTACATTTTTTTCCTGTAGTATTTGCTCAAAGATTCCCATAAACAATCTTCTTTGACCTACATTCCAAAATAAACAGATTGAGAAAGTGTTAGTAGTAGATTGCCCTAAAGTGAATTCAGCCATTGGGGAGGGCTATTCTCAATGCAAGGCTGGAGAAGCATTTTTATACTGCAAATGGTGCATGACAGAGACGTCCGGTGTTGTTGCAACTAAACCAGTAAAATCCACAAAAAATGCAATGAAACAGAAGCTACCATAGTCAGTCTGTGACCACACCTCAGACGGTTCACAATGCAGCAGCCAAATTGTCTCCAGGCCATGCCCCTCACACCTCCAGCACCAAGTTTCCATGAGACCAGGCTGAGCTATCCCAATTCACTCTTCACCTGCCAGAGTAGGCATCTTAAAACTGTCTTGATACCATACAATATGAAAAATCCAATTACCATCATATAAAATGACTTCTTCCAGTGCAGTTGACCATCACTGTGTTTGTAGTACAGTTTGATTATGTCTTTTCCAACAGAGCTGGCAGGAAAAGTCATTCAACACTAACATTGTAGCGTGCAACTACCATTCCTAAATGGTGTACATAGCCAAGAGCTGGGGTTGGTTTTTCTTGCCCACTATTCCCCAAGAAATTACAGTTTATAGCTTGTTAGTGGAAAAATGATGTCTTTAAGATCTAAGCCAATGTTTTCAGAAATATCATGGATTGTCTTTATTGCTGGCATAACAAACCTCCAAAATATAGTAGCAAGTAATGTGACCATTGCCCTTGGCAGCACCATTAAACTGGGCAGTGAACTACTTCAAATGGCTGCGAGTGTTAAACATTAGTTCTGCCTTAAGTAGGTTGATTTTAACAGTCAAACATGCACTGCAGTCTATCTGAACATTAAAAGCACCTTTCAAACTTAATTTTACAGAAATGTTAATGACCAGAACAAACTACTGAAGGCAAAAAAGAAAAGTAATTATTTCAACAGATGAAAGGAAGCAGTAAATTAACACTCCTGTTTTAAAAGGGAGCTCAGTAACTTATCTGCTTTAAGGAAATACCATTAACTGAAGGCACTATGGATATTTCGCTTAATGTGTTTATGGTTTGGGGTTTCTTTTCTCTTTTGGCCTTTAAAAATGTGGTTTGAGGCAAAAGGAGAACTGTAAATATTTAATCAAAATACAACAAGAGCCAGAAATACTTTATCAAAATCATAGCAACTGAATTGCTACCTAAGTATCTGTGTTATACGTCGTGTATGCACACATAAGTACATTCAGTGAGAGAAAGGAGAAAAAAAAAAAGAACAAAGTCTTCAACAGCTATGATCCATATGCCTCTAAGAACTAAAGAAAGCAATAAGGCCAAACTAGAACAACTCAGAAGTATTCCTAATATACCACCAGTGCCTATGTACATTATATAAAAAAGAAAGAAAAATTAGGGACAGCTAAACTGATCGTATTATTACATTAAAAAATACTTAGGAAGAAACTTGTCAAAGTTTAGAAAATGTTAAGCTGCTCTTTATAAAATACAAAACATATCAATTTTTGTACACAAGCTATTATTCAGTGCAATTTTGAAAACTGTTTAAAAATAGCCATTGTCTTTCAAGTAAGATTTTCTTACCATATGTGTTGCCATATTGAAGCAGACTGTAGAAATTTCCAAAATGAATTTCAGATATATATTTTAAAAATATTTACAGCAAAATTTAGGTGATCATTATTTTTTTGGTGGACATGCATTTTCCACACAATAAAAAATGTACTTATATAAACGTGGGTTTGAAAATAATTTTTTTTAGCATAATCAGCATAGCTACATATGTTTTTCATTCCAAAATCAGTCATTTGCAGACTTCAAATGATGAAATGGTAATTATTCTTGTGGCTTATATATGTCCACTTAGAAAATATGGCTGAATGTAAGGTTTATTCAGCAAAGCTGCACTGCTGATTAAAGTGGCTTTAATCTTGCCTTTTAATTAATAGTCTGTCATAAAGGATACTTTAGTAGATAAAGATATGATATTGTATTACATATGTATCATGTTGCAAGTGTTCATGCATATTTCTATAGATACTTACTGTTATATATACACACAGACATTCATACAGGACATACACTACCTGAACATATCAGAGATAAAGAAAGAACTGCATTCAGAATATAGCAACCCTAAAGTAAATTGAGAATCAGAAGGTCAGGAAAAACTGATGATGCAGTCTCAAAAAACATTCATTGGCTTTGACAGAAAAGCCAATTTAAGTAGTTCCCACGCTTTGTAGCACTGCTCAACAGCCCCTTCTGCAAAAATCTTTTGAATGCCTACTTTTAACCTGCATCATATAAATAGCCTCTTAACTAACACCTGTGGATGATACAGGATTATTATTTTGAAGAGACATTTCTTTGCTTAAGGTATTTTGATGTAGAAATAGACACAATAAGGTATTTTGATGTAGAAATAGACACAATTTGGTTAATTCTTAAACATTACTTGTATCACTTCAGATAGAACTAGGAAGTGAGAGTTGTTTGAGGCTCTTTTTTGGGGAAGTACTGAACAAAATATAGTATGTTGTCCAATTAAAAGAAGAAATTGAGGACAGTGTGGAGAAGTGCACTTTAGAGTGCAATGTTTGATAGACACTGTATAGGTAGGTGACATCCTGGGGCTTCACCCTGGTGACAGTCAGAGAAGAGCCTGCTCTGGAGCTAACTGGTAGGCCGGATGCAGCGGCTGGAAGCAACTGTACAGATGTGACCAAAGATTTCCCAAAGCACAATGGCAAGTTTGATGGTAAGTCACTGCATCAAGGCCATGTCAGGAGAACAGAACATCATTTGGAAAATTACCAGAATCACAGAACAGTTGAGGTTGGAAGGGACATCTGGAGGTCATCTTGTCCAAGTCCCTACAAGCAAGGCCACCTAGAGCCAGTTGCCCAGGTCTCTGAAAAATCTAACTGGCTGAGAAGGTAGGGTAGACTTCAAACTCAGAACATTTAAGACTGGTTAGAAAGAAATAAGGTATGGCTAGCAGTTTAGCAGCATGAAAGCAGAAAACGCCTACTGTGCAAATTAACTCTACCTTTAATAGCCTCTGTCCATTTGGGGGTGTTAAGGGGACAATTCTAAGATAAGCAATAGCTGAAGACAAACTCTTGAGGTAGCATTATACGGTGGAAGCCCTTTAACGTATGTAGTGGACCCACTCAGAAAATGCCAGAGACACTACCCAAAGCAAGCTGCAGCCTGCCATCTCTGCACTGATCACCTGCATGTCAGATCACTCATTATTTGGTATTGAGTTGTGATAACTACCACTGCGCTCAAGCCTTCAAACAGGAACTCCAAGTTCTCCAAATACATTATGACAGTACCGTTGCTATAAAAACATCTGCATCAAATATTAGGGTATTTGTGAACCAGCAGTCTAAAATCATGAGTGTTAGCTGCACGCAGCAAGGTATACACTTATTTAAAAATAAATGTGAAATTCACTCTTCCACAAAAGAAGCAGTGTCATGAGAAAACTTGGGCTTTAAGTTTTGTAAACGCTGCATTTTCAATATTAGAATGTCAGTCTTCATTCACTCTCTGACAAGGTTGTCAATCAAACAGCAATCTAGTTTTGTAAGACTTTAACCAAAGATCAAAGTAATGATACTGCTGAGTTCACATTACCTTCCCAGAGATAACTACTTGAACACTTTCATAGCGCTGCATCGATATTAACTTTACACCATTCCTTCCAAGCAAATAAAACAGTACAAAGTTTGACAGCCCTTCTGGCTTCTGCTCTCAGCCCTGATTTAAACGGAATCCCAGTCCCCATCCCCTCTACCCCTCTGTAACTGCCACCTGGATATTGAAGTTGAGAACTGCAGGACTTGCATTCAGTTAAACTTCCATCAATTAAAAAGAAAATGAAATGTGCTTTCTGTCTCCTTTGGGAAACACACTGCATGTCTTTTACTCAATAACAATAGTTGGGCAATAAAAAGATGAGTGAGCAAAATGTGGTATATCATCGTTTTGCTTTTGACTTCAGCCCAATGGCAAATGAAAGGCATCCAAAATCAATTTCAAGAAGCTAATAAATTCAGTATGTGAAAGCAGTGAAAATATAACTTTTGCAGCCTCATCATCAAGCTGATTTGTAAGCAAAGCTGGGCCCAGTTCTTGAACACTAAGTCACCCATATTTTCCATATTTTCAGCTTCATGCAGGTAATATACCATTTCTCTGGAGTTTCTATTCTGAGGATAAACATATATATATATATATCTGTTCTTTCCACAAACATACGTCCTGGTAATATCATAATAAAAATCTGAATGTACTATGCCCAGGAAATCATGTCGATCACTATCAGTTACTTCCTCCAGTAACGGTGAAAGAAAGGTGAAGGCTAATGCTGCACGCAAGGGCATGCTCAAAGCAGAACGACTGCTTTCCGCAGCTCCACATTACTTTCAGAATAGACCTTTTTATGGCAGCACGGGGAGGGGGCTGTTGGGGTTTTTATTTGCTTGTTAACTGACTGAGAAGCTTGCCAGACCATGTCCATCTAGAGGCAAGTTTCCAAAGGGAAATGAATTGATGGTAATTACAACATAATTTAAAGTACTCCTTGAGCAATGCTGAATACCTACGATGTACAGCTTCTGATCTCACTGGGCAACAATACAGGGGCTTCCACTCACTCCAAGCAATTACTTCAAATTTCCATGAGAAGAAAATTTGATCCACTGTTTCCACCACGACATAAGAAACCTTGAGGCAGGGTCAAGCTCATCCCAAAGGATTCAGTGCCCACTGCTCTTAGAGCTGACTGGGCTTGACCAGGGGCCTTTGTACCAGATATGATTTTCCACTGCAATTACAAATAAACTACCTGACAAAGGGAGGGCAGCACGGATGTACCCTGCGTGGCTTGTAAGGCCAGCACTAAATCCTACGAGAGCAGTGGTGATGCACCACTTTTGGTTACATGCTGGACTTGAATGTGCAGCTTTAAAAATGGTCAACAAATAGCAAGCCAATGAATGCAAGCAAATGGTTGTACAGCAGCCCTGGGATCTGCAGGTCTACACTGGAAAAAATCAACATTTCTGAGAGCAGCAGTTCCTATTTCTGACATAGCCACGCTACGTGATGCCTTCTGAATTTTTTGTTTTGACCCAACAGCAGGCAGTGATATGACAGAAGGTCGATTACACTTATCTAGCTTATTTGGAAGTCATTAGCAGTGTTAATTTTTTTTTTTCTTGGGATGTGGTACTTAAAAAAAAAAAAAGAAAGAAAAAACAGTTTTCTGACCTTGGAGATTTCTGTGTCAAGATTATGGATTTATTTGTTTTCTGTGACAAAACAGAGAAAGAGAGAGAGGAGAAGGAAAGAGTAAGGCAGGCATGCAGGCAGGTAAGCAAGCTGGGTGCTGGATGGAGCTTGAATTGTCAGGGTAAAATGTGGCTAGAGAATGTAACTGAAGAATGATGGTATATGTAGAGTGGGGACGTGCAAATCTTAGAAAACAGCAGGTGGAGAAAACTGTGGGACAGAATTATATTTAAAGGGGAAATGTTAGAACTAGGTGAGAACAGTAAAGAGATCACACTTGGAGTGTAAAATATTGCTTTTGTCACTTAGTTCATACTGTGAACATGTCCAGGTTTTTCCTTCCAAAGGCAAAGCAATGGGAAAGGCTGTTCTTTCTTACTCTACTTCTTCACCACAGCACTGTCTTATCAGGTGGTGGTGGCTTTTTGTAGTCTAGTCTGTTAATATGGGGCCTGGGATAACTCTTTCCTCACACTGCAGAAAACACTGTGCTTATTTTTCATGTTAGAAATACCAGATCTTGTTTCCTCTGTCTTTACTTTAATGATTTTAATGACCAGATGAGAATGAGTGACTAAAAAAACTAACTCAAATTTGAATTACACTGTAAAACTCTCTTTCTTTCCTATTTGTCACGTCTGTTTTACAAGGAAGAGGAAAACCTTTTTTAGTCTCAAAGACTGTTTCTCCAGATGAAGACAGTCTGTGCCATGCCAGCTCTCCACACTTTCAGCATTCTAAAACACCTCCAGCAAAACCAGAAAATCTAAGAGATTATGTTACTGGTATTTCTGTAGCACAAACATCTTTCAAATCTCCTTTGCTGATAAAGCAGGTTACAAAATGTGTGTGTTTATCTGCAAATCACCTTGAAAATAACAATGCTTTAGTGCATATGTAACAGTCATCTGCACTTTCTGAACTCTCTTTTCATGCTCATCTTCTTGCCTTTCTGAGCAATCAGCTGCACCACTTTCCACTTTGTTTAGTAGAAACCTACAGGCCTACGACCATACACTGTCTGGTGGTTTGGATTTCACCAGAATGCAAAAGTAAGCAAAAGGCATTTGAGCACATATATTTTTATGTGAAAAAGAAGTAAATCGTGAACGTAAGGCATCACCCTGCAACAAGGAGCTATAGTAGCAGCAAGTCCTGTCCACTTCAGCCGACCCACTCGTGCCATCTCTGCAACCTCTCGTGCAAGCCCAAGGGGGTACTGGATGAGGTGCCCTCTGTTCTGTGGGGACTCCTATGCTTGCAAAGCACAACTTTCCTCCATATACCAGACCAGAGCAACATATAGCTAAGATTTGTTGCCTATTATATACATGTCTGTTGTTAACATGTTTAAAGAGCACTATATTAAAAATATCTGCTTAAAAAACATACTTAAACTGTTTCTATTTCTAAGCACCCTTAATGCTATGGGGTACTATTCCTTTCCAGACTTCTTGCCAGACTTTGCTCAGCATACAGTGATTTAAATATTTTTAAGCATGAATTACCTACACAGTCAGTCCTTCATTCCCATAAGATTTTCAATTCAATTTCAAAATGCAAAGTTTAAGCCACTAAACTTTTCTGCATTTCCTTCTATCTTCAATAATTCCACACAAAAATTGTTTCTCCTTAATTCTTCTCCTGTACTGACAGTAATTGCTTCAAGTATTTATAGAGACAGCACTTTTATCAACACTTTAAAAAAATGGAATATACTTAAAAATAAAAATGCCTAACTGTATCCCTAACTAACTCTTCATTTTGTTAAAAAGTTTTGATATTATCTCTATTACTTATTCTTCAAAGGAGAATAGTAATTGGAAAAGTTCAGCAAATTTGCACTAATGAAGCAGAAAAATCTACTATGAATTATATTAATTACCATGTAAGCAAATAAATACAAAATGTAAAAGAAATGTAAGCATACCTAGTCCCTTCTTTTTATTATTTTGATAGTAGTTTATTTAAGATTACTTATAGGTTATTCCTAAATCTTTGTAACAACTTGAGCTGGGAATAATAATTTTGCCACTAATTTGAACTTTCATCAATGAATTTATATTCCACAAACACTGAAAAAGAGAAGTCAATTAAATATGCAGCAAAATTACATACTGAAAAATCAAACAGAGGACAGGGAGAATACAAAGTATACACAATGAGACAGTAGTATAGAGAGAGAAAAAAATGAAGAGAATTCATACCATACATTATGGCCACCACTTACACCAACGTAAGATTTAAGTCATTCATTCAGTCCTGATGCACAGGCTCAGAAGCACTATTTTTTTTCAAAATATGGATATGTTAATTGCATAGGAGTAACAAACTATGGTGCTAATCCTGAAGTGCAGTGGTAGGAGGAAGGGTCAGTATTACGCTATTTTTTTTCACAGCCTCCCCCATGCTACAGCAGATGAATGCTGGTCCAGCCCAAGCAGTATTCAAGGTTGTCTTAAGCTACTAATAACCCTCAAACAGTCTCTCTTTTGATCCAGGACTGCTTGAATCAAGCACTGCAGACACACCTCTTATCCTCTAATATGTCTTCAGTGTCACAGCTGCCAAGATTAAAATGGTTGAGAGCAATAGGTGATTTTGTGTCACTGGGGAAATCCCTGCCTCTTTACACTGCCTTCTGTCCCATGGAGTGAGACACTGTCATCACAGGAGTGTAGCCATAAATATTTAAACTGGAGAGCAAAACATGGTTCATGAACTAAAACTAATTAATCATCAGTCCTAGAAACCAAGATGCATTCAGTGGAGTTCAAAACCCTCAACCAAAGTCAGAACAATGTGAGATCTTACTGCAGGTGAGTACTATTGAATCTTAAGAGGAATGTGCAAAAGTGCTAGGATTTGAGTGTGACCTACAGGATACAGGATTAGGGGATCTATTAACCAAAAATTGGCGAGGTCTCATTCTAACTGTGGATCCACATAAATACCTCTTTCTGTTTTTTGATCTTTATCAATTGGCACTTGAAAGGAAACCCCAAGTCCTTTTTCGATTACATCTTTCTTCCTTCCCCTACATCCAGCATCTTTTCATGCAGTTGTCATGAAATCTCTCTAAATCCAGGGGAAAAAAGGATGCCGTTAAAAATTGCCTTACTACAGTCTGTGTTAGCACCATTATATGAAATAATTGCGCTTTGGGAGATTCTAGACAGTCAATTAACCCCTAATTCACAACTCAAGTGGCAGAGCAGACACTCAATGAATAGAGGGTAGGGGTTCAATTCTCAATTAGAACGAAATTTTTTCCTTAATAGTTTAATCTTGTGGTCAATTAAATCTCCTAGCGTTGTATTAATTATTATATGAATTCTAGGCAACTTCTAATTTAAAGGTTAGTTATGGTGTACTGCAACTGGACCAGAGTCCCGGACTTAAATTTTTCAAAGCTGAAAGCCTATTCTACCTTAAGAGGAAAAATATTCTCTTTTGTAAAAAAGACAAGGAAATAGCCATATACTGTGCTTTCTTAATTTGGGATAATTTAAACATCTCCTCTATTTCTATGCCGGAAATAAGATTGCAGTTATGTCTTAGATCATTAGAACTAAATTTACTGCTGCACCACATATTCATATCACTAGTTATATTAAAAAGCATTTCTAAGCAGACTTTTAAGGATTAATCTCATCTCTCATTGCTGAGCTATTTTGCTGTATTGTTTGGCATAGCCACTTGGAATAGTAGCTCAGTTTTCCATCTGTTAGACATACAGAGACTATCAACTTGTGAAGTACTTTTTTGGTACTCTTTTTGGTAGAATAAAGTCCTGGATTTCCTCGGGGAAGCAAAGGACATATGCTGATGCTGTATGGTTTCTGAGTTGCTACAGAGATGAATTCTTCTTGGCCAGCTTTCTGTTGAGTAGGTGCTGGAATCATATAAAACAGCCACTTGCAAAAAAAAAAAAAAAAGAAGTAAAATGGTGAGTTCCTCGGCCAAATTAGTGATCTTTTTTCAACTAATTATTTTTCTTGCTCAAAATGAAGACAGTTTGTCTTTGAAAAGACTGTCTATCATTAAAAAAGAAAACTATTGAAAAGTTTTTGAAACAACTATAACAGATGTCATAGCAGTTGAAAGTACAATTAGAAAGCACAACGCCGCAGAAATAAAACTTCAAACAAAAGCGGAAAGAGTTCTTTGTGCACATCAATAATTTAGACTGATTTAAGAACTGTTTTATAGATGCAAGTGGAGCTCTTTCTGTCTATATATAAATTGAATGTGGTCTTTATAGGCAAACAAAAAGGGGATACAATCCTTTTAAATTATTTTTAGGATAATTGTTTCCGCAACAAACATCATTATTTATCAGTTTTGAAAAGAAGCCAACTGCTAACATTTGAAATGCACAAATCTTGGCACACAACATAGAAAATGGTAATCTCACCCCTTTTCAAAACCAGTTTTGCATTTATTTTACACATTTGTCAAGTTCTTATCTCAAAGCTCGCGCAGTGTTACCTATTTCTATCAGAAATCATTATATTTTATTTCTAATCACCTTCCCATAGCTAATTTGGTAACTCAGGAAAGGAAACATTTATTGCTACCAGATGCTGTTACTTTCCTGCTTGCTTATGTATTACTATAAATTGATTCAACAGCCTGGAAAACAAAGTTTAATATTTATTATTTTGCATTCTGGATTTCTCCTGTTACAATCTTTCTTTTTAGATAAACAGTTGCATTTTAGTGATGCAAACGTTCTAAATTATGTTCCAGCTACCTATCAGCCAGGATATGTAAACATTATACAATGCAGGGTCATATAATAAGACCTGAGATAGTCTGCATGCTAGAAGTAAGTTAGCCATACTAGCAATCAGGTTCCCACTGAGGCATAGCCAATTTCTGATGTATTATTTCCTCTAGGAGTGCACTGTGCCCAGCCAGGCTGCACTACTGCAGTTCTTTTGCTAGGGGTAATTTCTTTAGGGTACATGGTGCATGGTGGGCACTACCAATGAACCTGCTTCTCTGAAGGCTGAGATATAAAATGCCCAGATCACCTTCTTTGAGACACTTAAATTTCTTTCTTCCTTTATTACTTTTTTTAAGGGGAAGCTGGAATAGCCCATGGAGGATGCTGGAAAGGCTGTTCTGAACCTGACGATCTCTGTTTGTATATTTTTCTATATCTTTATTTCCATCTGTAAGCTTTATTAAGAAAGCAAGTTATCTATTCTGTATTTGAAACTAACTGCATTGTTTTTCTGAGTTCTCATTCTTTCTGTGTAAAACCCCTGTATACTGAAATGAGATTTTGATGGATAGTTTTGTATACAGAGGGATGAGATTTTCCTTTTCAGATGAGAAGGAAGATATGGGAATAAATGACAGTCCTTGAAGCTGTAAACTTCCTTAAGAGAAAATGGGAACAGATGGTTTTGTAGAGTTATAGAAGAAGAGAAGCCAGTTCCTCAACAGCTTCCACCTATACCTTTGAACATCAGAACACAACTTCACTGAAGTCAACCAAGTTACAAAAGAGAAGACCCCAACCCAGCTACATTGGTGCTTCCTGCAGCACACAAGACACCATGCCCTGCCCTTGCAGCAGCGGAACACTGACATGAAGAAATCCAGAAAAAATACAAATTTCAAACCTTGAGACTTCAGTTATCTATCACTAAAATTTGTTAACCCACATATCTATGTAGGTTAGCCCTCACTGCTGAAAAAAAAGAAAAAAAAAACACAAAAAATCTGTTAATTTAACTACAACAATTACGGAATTATAATCGTACTATTCCAATACTGGGGACTGTTTAGCTGCAGCTTTTTCTGATTGATATATGAGCTGCTAGTTCTGCAAAATTAAAACTCCAGCCTGATTCGTATTATATTTAATATATGCTATATAGGTTGTGATATTTACAAAATACTAATCCTAAAATAGGGTGCTCAAAAATTATCTTCTATATAAGAGATAATTCTTATTATAAATAAGACTATAATCTAAAAGTGCCCAACTTCTTTTCTGCTGAGATTTCAACATGTGCATACATAGAGAGATTAGTAATTAATTAGTTTCTGAAACAATACAACACTCAGTAACTCATTGAATAGTTTTTGAATATTGGTGGATTTTTTTTTTATATCAAGAAGCTTTGTACAAAGAAACAAAGGAATTAAGACACTATGGAATTATTATTACTGTTATTATTACTCTTTTGGTTGTTTTCATTTTGCAAGAATATTGTGCTTTCCTTAAAATATGCCAGTTTAAAGAAAAATCAGTGAAAATACACTTTTTTATAGAGTAATTTCACAGTTCTCCTTTCCTTCTAAATCCCTTCTGCCTGTAATGCCCTAGGCTATATAACAATAATGTCAAAAGTCAAACAGCAATTCTGGTGACTCCTCCTTTAATATGTGAATTTCGCCACGCTTTTGCCTGGAGGGCACCTTCATTACAATCACTTTCAAGATTTTAAAACTAAGAAAAAACAACAGAACAATAATAAATGCACTCCAATCTCCTAATTGACAGCATCTAAAATGTCTCCAAAGGTTACAGGTGTATAGTTTACATGTTATTTTCTTAGCAATGCATAGTTTCTGACCTCTGTGAACAGATGTGCACACACACATATTCCATTTTCTGCTCCAGCTCAGACATCCACCAGGGATGCTCCATTCTCCAACATACTCTACATCAAGAAGGCATCTTCAACCACACCAGAAGAGGCACTCCACTGAAGTGTCATTAAAAATTTTACCGCTACGTATCCCTTCACTGACAACACTCACACAAATAAGCTATGGGATATGTCAGCAAATTCACAGAAGCCAAATCTAGCTATCAAAATATTGCACAGCAGTCCAGGTGATGGCTAAAATAGACAGATTCAAAACTATACAATGTTTTATAGATCAGAACATCTCAAAATACATCTGGAAGCAGAATTTTATTTATTAAACTACTTGTTATATCCTGTCATATTCTGTCAACTAGAAGAAAAACCTGCTTTGGAAACTACTGTCACACTGACTTAAAAATAAAAGAAAATAAATCAGTTGGTATTTTTGGAGTAACATGCAATGGCCAAGCATGACCAAAGGAGTATTGGAATAGTCACTGTCTTTTTAGCTTAGTGTTTATTTGCTTTGAATTTCAGGCTTCTGAGGGATAAATAAAATTAAGTGAGTATTTGTACTTGCAATCAAACTTTTTGGGAAAAATATGTATTTTAACAGTCCTCATCAACATAACTAAGTATTACAACTATGTTGCAAATTAACAAGATTTCAATATGACTTAGGAGTCCAACTCCTAGTTTCAAAAGTGGTGCAGATACTGAGGGGCTGATTTTCACAGGTATTCAGGCAAACTACAATTACAGAGATAGCAGGCATGTCTCAAAAACTCCTAGAAGTCTGGTCCGTCAAGCAAAAGCTACAAAGGCCGGCCTAATGCTGGGCACAGGTGTGTCAATGAAGCAATGATGAGATACCTAAAAACACCAGCAGCCAGTCTCACAGCTGCCTTTAGTCTGCTAAAGTTATTCCCAAGATGCCTCTGTGAAACTTAACCTGGATCCTATTATATTGATTGCTTATTACTGTGGTGTTCCACTCTTTCAGGTGTACTGCTAAATTTCCAAAGTACAGCAGGTCATATGAAAAAGCTGCTAATAGAACTGTCCATCCCCAGAAATGCATATGGCTATAACAAATAAATACCTAACACAGGAAATAGTATGGTAGTGGTGCCCCCCACCCAAACAATCGAACATGAAATCTGATTTCCTTGAAATTACAGCCTGAGCTGGCTGCGGTCCAGACCTCCTTATGTTCTGCCGCCCCACTGGCTTCTGAGTTCAGTGTATGGGTCACATCAGCTCTGCTAACAAGATACCACATGACTTCAATGCAACACAGCAAATATAATGAAGAACACACTTATTCCAGATTCATGACTCAAGAGGACCATCTCCTTTTTCCACTTCCAATCTGAAGTTTGTTCACAAAGTATTTATTACTTTCTACATCAAGAGTAATTGTTCTAATGTAGCATGTACACAAATAGTTTGGAGATGCACATAAATGTATGGCTTTATTCTCAGATTTCCAATCACCAGCAACCTCTGGGCAGCAAGTCCTCCTCAATGAGAAAAGGACAGCCCTTAACTGCCATCAAAATGTGACTTTTACACAGAAGGCTGACACACTCCACAAATGGATCTTACGATATTCAAAGGAACAAATTAGAAATAAAAACAAACACACACACACACACAAAAAAAAACAAATACATAAAAATGCTACAGAAAATACCACGCACCTGTGCTAGGTATGCTGCAGGGCTTCCCCATAACACATGCTTTCCTAAGGCTGCTGGCCCAGGAGCACAGACAGGCAGAGCATCCCCCTGCAAGCACGTGCAGCTCTCTCAAGCTGCCCTCTTCTCCAGAAATCAGTTTATATAAAGCAAAGACCACTGACACTATAAAGGCTGGATTTCCTCTTTGACAGCAGGAGCACACATTGCTGTCATAATCAAGAGCATTTTTGGTCCTCTCTGTTCTTGACTGAAACAAAGGCTCTGGAGCCAAGGCCATGGCTGTGACTGTGTTACCCAGTATTTCACCCATACGTAACATCTCTATGGGTAACATGGCAAACTCTAAACCTTAGCTCACTAAGTTAGTAAGGGTTAATAACCCTTAGAAAATAAACATATTTTTTTATAAAGTGCAGTTTCTGTGAGTATATTGAACGTCTTCCTCAGACACAAATATTGCAAATCTTTCACAATAAACTATAATTGTTGTTATTAATTTAAATTTGTACCAGTTCACTTACTTTGGCTTAAATCAAATGCATGAAACATGCCAAAACCTTTTTTTTTTTTACAACAGAAACCTGTAGTGAAAGCAGCAATTGCTGGCTTCTAAGCAGTTTCTTAGTGAACAAGTGTTTGATCACAGTCTTTGTTGTCCTTGCTAGAAATGACATGTTTTTCAGTAACATGTACTGTTTGTGCAAGCCAAAATTTCAAGCGGTGACAGTCTAAGACATACTGGATGAACTCACACTGAGAAGAAGCTGTTCCTTCCCTACACATACACATGGTTACACACTTAGGCACACAAATGAACAAACACAATTTCTCAGGAGCAGGTTTGGTACCTATGGAAGGCTCAGAGCACAGGCAGGTGGAGGCTGAACCTGTGTGAGTGCGTTCCCAGAGATCTCAAGGATTTCTGTAACATAAGAAAACCTTTCAGCAATCTTTCAGGATGCATATTTTTCAGATCTTACTGCTCTTAATGAGGACTGAAGGCAAACTTATTAAATAACTCATAGACATTAAGAATGTCACCAACTGCAGTTTTCAGGTTAATGACTGCATCAGAGTTATTATGAACCAGAGAATTCAAAGGGTCAGTTTTAATGCGAGTGTTAACTCTAAGGAAAAGATTACTGGGCCTAATCTGAAAGCCACTAGGTGCCGTTGAGCAATCCTTCCCCCCCTCCCCTTTTATGCCTTTCAAGTCTGCTATAGCTCAATAAGATGGACCTGTAGAAAACTCAATTCACAGTATTGGAGGAAAAGTGGAAGTGGTAAACTCTGAAGAGACAACCTGACTTTGGAGAGAAGCTACCGTTAAAAATACCACATATTTGTCTTATTGCATTCTTATTTGCCCATTTTATTCCATGAACCTATACAAATTGCTGACAAAAATTTGCTCCGAAGCCTTCTGAGTAAAGAGAATTTCAGTATTTCAGCATGTTTACCTAGACTCACTGTAGTGTTTAGACAGTAAAACATTAAAGCCATAGAAATCTAATAAATAAAACATATCAATAAATTATATATCAGTGTAAGAAACTGTCTTGGTCCATATGCCAAGATAATTACAAAGCAGGTATTTTACTCTTCAGATAAAATGGCATTGTTAAATTGATTTTGGAAATAAAGTAAATTTGTTTACTTACAACATCCAATATGAACTTAATGTAAAAGATGTGACCTTGGAATATTCCATTAATATCCTTTGCATAACTAATTGCCCTTGTATTTATAAATGTTTTAGCAATGGTTAAATGCACTGTCATAATGACACGAGTCTATACACTGTAAAAATTAGAACTCTGCTATTATTTTCTATTCACATATATTGTGACTCTAAGTGTTAATAAGAGTTTGCCTTAGTTTCATGGTTTGGTTTTTTTTTGATTGTTTGTTTGTTTTGACTGATTGACTGATGAAAGATCAAATCTACTCTTAAGCCACCATTTTATCAGTTGTCACTTCACTTGCAGGTTAAAGTTAACAACAACAAAATCTCGTGGAAAAAGCCTTCATCCAGACTACAGCACTGTGTTTGTTATCCTTCAGTATTCGCAGAGGACAGAAAATATAAAAATATCTCTGAATTTTCTAGTGAATATTTGTGCTATGCAAGTCACTTGAGATTTTTGGAACAAGAAAACCTTGCAGCCTTTAAACCCATGTATTATTGCATCCACTGCTTACGAAATAACTCCTGGGTCTCTAAATTAATCACACTTAGATACCAAAAGGAACATGAATTTATTTCTAATTTCGGAAGTTTTTCATGTATCTCAAGAGGAGATTCGTGAGCATAATCCCAAGGAAAACTGCTTATTTGTCATTATATCTTTATCAAGTAAGTACTGATACGTCAAAGAAACAGCATGGTAAACACTGAAGTGTTGGCACCTCTCATAGACTTTCTATACATGATGCATGTTACAGCTTCGTACTCTTAGCTCCCGTTCTTCTTCCTTGCACTCTCCATCTGGATGCTTTCAGATTAATTGTTGGAAAAGTCCTTTCTCTGGAGGACACCCCCCACCACTTGGAGCCTGTTGCTGTTTCAGGTGTTCTGCACCTGCTCTTTCTCCTCCCCTCACATCATGAGTAACCCAGCCCTTTGGCAATGATTAATTTAAACAGCATAAACCCTCTTTTCTGCTAGTGAAATACTGTAAATATAGTTATTCTTTCATTACTGTAGTCTCTGGCCATCTGAAAATATTTCACTTAGCTGACAGAAATGATGCAAAATTCCCATTTCCTTGAAGTAATAAATGGAAAAGTACCCTTCAATAAAATGAAAAGGGATAACTGCCAGATGCAGTTTTGGAGACTACTGTCTACTGGAAACATGAGACATAGCTGCTGGGTCCAGACTTGCACTCTGAGAATACACACAATCGGTCTAAAGGTGGTAGCATCACCACTGAGCAGCTAAGGGAGATTCAGAGCAAATCACTTTCTCAACAAATACAGTCTGCATTTCTACTCAAAGACCACTTGAACAAAGTCCGAAGATACCGGTCATTTATGAAATTTTCCTATGAATTTTTACTTTGGTTCACTTAAGGTGGAGTGCAGCTCCAGCTCCCCAAACATCCATGTGAACACCCTGTTAAAGCACGCTCTGGTTCCCTGGGGCCCGTGGGTCCTGCTTGCCTCCTGCCAAAATCAGAGCAGAGGAGCAGGGCTGGCCTATGCCCACGTCTCACTGGGGTCAGGGCATGCCAGCGGCCCGGGAGGTACAACACTCATGCAGCCTGTGAGTATTTACCTTTCCTGTCTGGAATAATAACCAGTAATATTATCTGGGGGAGCTATCGTCCAAAATACCAGGCTTTGGCCAAACTCTGTTCCCTGTCCATTGAAGACATCACAATCACTCCCATTGATTTCACTGTGGCAAGAGTTGGGCTAGTGTCTTTTATTATTCCATCCTATATGAGGAGTTTGAGCAATTAAATCCCACTGGCAGGTATGGCCAAAGTCTCTTCTGGCTCGTTTAAGCCTCCTAATGCCAGATTTCATATGGATGTTTCTATAAAGCCTGTATAATACGGTGTCAAACAAACTTCCTTCCCACACAATAGAGATTTTTTCCAGAATAAATACTAAAGCAGGCAAATTTAAAATCGAGTTACTATGAGCAATTGTGCAGGTAAAATGTTAGTGTTTAAAAACAGAAATAACAAGTAAGCATAAGCAGGAATAACTTGTGTTTAAGTTTCTGTAAACATTTGGGGCTATGTTCTGTGGGTATTTTCTAACGCTGTTTCCTTTCATTAGCAATTTTAAAATAAAGTACAGATTACCCTTCATATGGTTTTCACTCACACCCTGACATGGGTGCACAGGCAGAGTGTTCGTGCACCATAATGGTTAAAGATGTTTGACTAAAATATAATAGTATATTTTGTATAAGAAATAAAACTGCTGACCTATAAAGATGTTTGATTTAGTTGTCTTCTAATCTTGAGCCTGACCATACTTCCTAAAAAGATGATGAAAGGATGTGGAGTAATTGAGATTTAATGGCATTGCTCCTTCAACAAGCTTAAACGTATGGTCTGTAACCAGCCTCTAACCCCTCTGCACTGAGACAGCCATTAATTCTGTAAACTTTGTCCCACCAACATATGCAAACAGCTCAGTATAACTGCAATAACTTCATATTAACTGCTTTTTTTTAGAAAAATTGTTAAGCTATATGCTCTTCAGCTCTGATTACCTTGGAATTACTCTGATGAGAACAAACTGACACATTTTTGTCTGGTGCCAAGATCACTATCAAAGGGACATGGAAAACAAAAATTGTGTATCCTGAGGCACATCACAGTATTTGCTTACAATAATTACAATAAGTTTTATAGTTTTTTATGCTAAGCTTTCACATGAGTAGTACTACTGCTAAATTTTAGTTAATTAATTTTCATTTGTTGCTATCTTAATTGTTACAGAGTGCTCAGATATGTAAAGTTATAACAAGACGTCTAACAAAACCATGCTCAATATATGCCTTCAATAATTTCTTTGTTGTTTGAAAACTTCCAACTTACAGCAAAGCTGGCATTTTATGGCCTGCAGAGCTATAAATCATTTTTAAAATCATGATGATATTACTCAAAGCAGATGTGAAAACATATGTTTGCCATGGTTGTATAAACCGCTTACTTGTCATACTTAATAAATGTTGATACTTTTATTTTAACTACATTCCTTCTTAATAACTTTGAAAATCTTTTCCATGGTAAATATATTTTGCCTTAGTAAAAGTAACGGCAGGTTTTGAAAAACAAAGCTTGTTCTATATACAAATTACATGGATATTTTCTACCGAGCAAGTCAGCACACACCACACTCTTCAGTGAATGTCCACATCTGAATATGAAAATTGCTCAATGTATTTGAGGTGCACCAGAGTCCACAATGATTATGTAGAGGAGAATAATACTACTATTAGGAATAAAGAATATATATTGCAGTGATAAAAATAACAGTAAAAATAACACTTGTATATGTTGTGTCCTCTTTTGGACACTTTCTTCTCTTACTTTTCCTTCACATCTTTTGCCTTAAAACCTTAATATCTCCCTCAGTATATGCTTTTGCATTATCTTTTCTAGTATTCACTTCACACTTACCTTCAGCTTCCTTTCATTTCTTCAGCTATATCTCATCTCTTTCTTGCAGGCACTCATTTTGTATGGTGCTTTCTGTATGTACTGCCAGAACAAACTTTGTCTTCTAATATGATTAATTGTTTTTTTTTTTTTTGTATTTACAAGGAAACAAAATGCCTTCTTCTTCCTCCATGTGCAGCTGCAGATGCCACATCTCTCTGTGACTGTGACACCTCCCCAGGGCTTACCTGCATACACCAACATATTCACTTTCACCAGCTCCCAACAATCACTGCAAGGAGAAATGAGCAGAGGAGGCACTTCCCTGCCTACAGGACAAGCTCTATAGGCTAAGCTTCACCTCTTCCCTTGTTGCCTCACACTTGCGAGATAATGTAATGTCATTAGACATGAAAAATGTCTAATATTTCCCTCACCTACATACTGCCATTAGAGTAGCCTGCACACACATCCACTGGAGGAAAAGAAACAACACTGTGTGACTAATCAAATAGTTGCTAGGAACTTTATAAATAATTGAGTCAAAAGACCAGCAAAATATTACTCCTATATGATATAAATAGTGGGAAGCAAAGATATGATTGTTAACACTTCCTAAGAAGAATGTGATCTAAATTCACTGGATACATTATTCATTGCAATTAGGCACTTAGGTTTCTTAGATTTATCCTATTATGTCACTGCATATGCAGAATACTAGAAAAAGGAATAAAACATGTAAGTGCAATTAAATGCCTGAGATGGAAAATAGTTTAATTTTACCTTTCTCCTTTTGTATTTTTTTTAGGCTTGTCCCAGTTTCTTGATCAATGAGTTCTCCTTCCCTGCTGTTGGTCAACATAGCTAAAAAAATCAGAGAGCAGCACAGCTATAAACACTGTCAGTAAAAAAAATGTCAGAAGAGAGGAAAATATTAAATTATATATTTTTTGTCAATATTTTGATATTTTAACATTCATTTATACGTTCTAAGTTCTAAAGCAACTGACCATTTTCACTGCCAATAAAGCTCCTAATTCAGCAGTTAGAGCTAACTAAAATATGTAGCAAAAGCAAATTTGCTTAAGTTGATTAAAAAAAGATACCAAGACAGAACTAAAATTACTACTGTGATAAATCTGATTTCTTATAAAATGTTCAAATTAACAATTTAGAAAAGTACTTCACAGAAATCATTTTGGGGAAAAATACATTTAGTAAAACAAAGGATTTATGTATTAGTAATTATCTATAAAGCAGCAAGCTTAATAAAGAAATACAGATACAGAGACAGTAACCCAAACTTGGTAGATGACAGTGAAAAAAAAAACCATACTCTGTAGTGCTAAAAGAAATTCTTTACTTAAAATCTTCAAAATCAGAGAGACATGTTAAGTTTATGATTTCAGGATGCTTATTTTCTTTGTTCTTATTGTATTAAAACATTACCTTCTCTGCAATTAAACAACTACAGAATTTAAAGTCACTCTAGCAAGGAGACTTGTTAAAAACTTGCAAAACTTGCAAAAGTAAAAAAATACATATTTATATAGACAGAATGTATATGTACATATCTTTATAACAGTAAGCGTTAGACTTCAATGTAGAGAAATGTTTGGTTCAACATAAATAAAATGTAGCTTTCTTTAAAAAAACTTTCAGCACTATTTCTAGAACTCAGAGGACTGCAGTATGTGCTACTATTAATAACAAGTTACAGTAGCTTTCAAAGGCTACAATAAGGAAAAAAAGTCCCTTTTTCATTGTTGCTAAGGGAAGTTACATTCCCTGTCCTGTATATTTCTAGCCCTATTTTACATATATGAAAGCTGAAGGGAATCTACTTTCTAGTCTTTGCCCTGTGTATGCATATGTTAAGGCAAAGTAGTTCAGCTTCTATTGACTAGTTTTTGTGTATTGCCAACTGCGCTCTATGGCATAATGGTGCTGTAGCATGGACCAGGGTCAAAACTCCAAAATTCCAGCAAGCAGCTGAGTAGTTATTTGATGGTAGAGAAGACTACAATTATTTCCATGAGCTGCACTGTTCTTGTAGTTTAAATGTAGCTCAGCAATGCCTGCATGGGCTGCAGTCACTGTGAAGACAACAGTGTTGACATACACTGACGTGAAGAGATGTTAATTGACTTGCCCTAGATCCCTCCTGGAAGCACCAAGAATAGGATCCAAACTTCCTCCAGTCCAAATTTGCATTTTAAACACAAGATCAATAATGCAAAGACTGTGAAAACCGTCGTTGAGAGACCAAAAAAAATCAAAAAGCTCTCACCTTCATGGCACTGAGGGAATGTCTGGGCAAGAGGTTTTTGGAGTGGAAAAGTCATTACATAATCTGTGAGTTTTCTGACATACATATGAATTAAAACATATCTTGTTATTTTTCAACTCCAGGTGCTTTCAGAGGCACTTTCTCAGGCCAGCATGGAAGATTAGTCAGTCATACCATAGAAGGGGTGGTATCTTCTGTGCATGGGTGGATACAGGCACAGAATGAGTCTGAGGGGCTGGGCTCTGCATAGTGATGAACCTAATAAAACAAACCATAGTAATGAACTTTCTGGTTATTTTTGTAGGGTGTTTGTTTGTTTGGTTGGTTGGTTGGTTCTTTGGTTTTTTTTAATAAGTGAGGGCTTTCCTGAGTTTCCCAGTAAAGAAATATTTGCTTCAACAAACTGCTAAAATTCTTGAGGTCAGTAATTGTCAAGGGGTGTGAGGCTGCAAAGCACTCACCAATTCTGTCTGGTGTGTTGTCCAGCTGGGAAGGTGAGCTGGACACGCTGCTGCTCTGGTGGGAGGAAGCGTGGCTCCCAGGCCGCTGACTGTCTTCTAGAGAGGGAGCTGGAGAAGGGCTGTCTTGAATCCTTTCCTTGAAACACAAATGAAACAAGGTCTGTGCGATTTGATTAATGAACATCACTGAAGTTCAATCAGAAAATGAAAGTGGCTAAAATAGCAGTAACAAATAGTCTTTCCAAGATAAACAGTGAACAGAATTCACATCAAAAGGGCAGTATAGCCTTCTATACTCAAAAAGAGTATAGTTTTCTACATGCAATGCATCTAGGTACAGTTTTTCATCCTTAGTGTCATGACACAGCACTTACCACCTTTTTTTCCTTGATAAATCTTTATTTTCTAACTTTTCCACACATAGGAATATAAAGAATGTTTTTTCATGCAGTTTGCTGAAACTAATTTTAATCTACCGATATTAAAATTGGCATGTATGAGTCACATTTCAAATAAACAATTCAGATTTGGACTAACTGGCACTAAACACAGTCAAATTTGTAAACTCCCAAGAAAAATTACTCTGTACCTGAATACATTACATCAATGTCTTCTCAGGGCAGCAGGCAGACCAATTTTAAAAGCCATGGCACTAGGAAGACAAGTTCACTTTTGGATGAAAAGCACCACTAGCTAACAAAAATAAGACTGTGCTTGCAAATTCTTATGTGCACATTTGCACACAAAATTTTGAGATCAACTTCTAATTTAAATATATCTAGTACTTTAGGAAAGGAGAAAAAAGGGTAAGAAATTGTAAAATCTAGCAAAATGAAATTCAGCAGATCTGTATATCTAAACTTGCGGATTGCCAGGAGATGTTGTAGAATTTCCACCAGTAAAAATCTTTAGCAACAGGTTAGACAAGCAATAATTCGTCCTGTCTTGAAGAAAGTGATTGATTATATGACCACTTGAGATACTTTCCAACCCAGTGATTCCACATGCATTATTCTTCTGAACTTATTCAAAATTCCAGTCCCCTTCATTCCTGTTCCCAGGATGAACAAAAAATGAGAATCTTCTAAAAGAGGCAGAACATGGCCTGAGATACTCTAGATACTCCTATTTTAAAATCTCTTCTCTATGGTTGAAATCCTCTACTACAGGTAAGAAAGTCTTTAAAGGTGTAGTTCCAATGGAGACAAGGAGCTGTTTGAATTCGCAGAAGTCCAGAAACTGCAACTTTGCAGTTGCCCTCACCTATGGCAATCAGCTGTTCCCTGTGGAAACTCAAAACTGAAATGTTAGTTTCTTTCCTTTTTTTTTTTTTTTTAAGGGCGATCCTCTTGTCCCCACCCCATTGAAAATCACAACTACAGTGTACTCTGGGGAAGTTGTCTCAAAGGAACTTTGCAATTTTTTTGCCTTTCTAACCTACTCTCAAAGATTTTTTTCATTAAGTGTATGCAATCTGGCTACTTGGTACATGTACTTTGGAAAATAAGCTCAATAGCATCCAAACTTTTAATGCAGTTTTTGCTAGACTATGCTAAATCAATAATACAGCTTTAGGAATAGAACACTGGATTCTAATAGTTTCTCCATTAGAAATAGCTAGCATAATAGCTTCTGTTAATAACCTATCAAAGAAATTCATTAATAACACTGGCAGTAAGATCAACATTTTAAGAATATTCTATTACCCATTAAAACCATCTCTTTAAAACACACCCATCTTCATATTTACAGACACATTTGAGAATGATGCAAAGGGAATGTGAGAATGGATCCTCTTAATAGCAAGGGGTGGTATTTGTCTATTCCAATCACACCAGCCAAAAACATAGCATTGAATGTGTTTTTAATAGGGTAGTTATTGTACATTAAATAACAACTGAGCCTCAAAATCATGTAACAGATGTGTATCTATTACATAGCTGTTAATCCTCAATGGATCTGTTTTCACTAATTATCTGTTATTTAATGAACATACAATAACTAATAAATCTTACAGGGAGACTTTTAATTGCAGTATTTTTGAATGCTAATTAAAAAAGTTTATTAAGTTTTAACAAATGGAACTACTATGTTGAGTCAGAAGATCTTGAAGTTTTTAGAACTGAATGGTTTTAAACAAACAAATTCTCAAATTCTTGGGAAAAAAAAAGTTTAAGCCACTGATCTTCAAGTGGCCATTGTTGTCTTCTCGGTCTCCAAAAGACTGATTCTAGAGGTTGCTGAGACGAGCAGAAGAATAAAGGAGAGTTGTGACTTACTCTGTGGATGGTTTGCTTAGTAAATCACATTTAAAGGGTCACCCCAAAAGTATTCTTCTAGATACATGATGAATAATATACATGCAACTAACGTCATCTATCTGGACTTGTGCAAAGCATTTGCCACTGTCCCACACAACTTCCTTGTCTCTAAATTTGAGAGACGTGGATTTGACAGGTGGACCACTCAGTGGAGAAGGAATTGGCTGGATGGTTGCACTGAAAGAGTTGCAGTCAATGTCTTGATGTCCAACTGGAGACCAGTGACAAGTGGTGTTCCTCAGGGGTTGGTACTGGGACTGGTGCTATTTACCATCTGGACCTGTGGGTGTTGCTGGATGAAAAACTCAACATGAGCTGGCAATGTGCGCTTGCAGCCCAGAAAGCCAACCGTATCCTGGGCTGCATCAAACGAAGCGTGACCAGTAGGTCAAAAAGGGTGACTGTCTGCCCTACCCTGCTCTCGTGAGACACTACCTGGAGTACTGTGTTCAGCAGGCCCCCAGCATAAGAAGGATATGTTGCTGTTGGAGCGAGTCCAGAGGAGGGCCACAAAAATGATGGGAGGGCTGGAGTACCTCTCCTACAACAACTGGCTGAGAGAGTTGGGGTTGTTCAGCCTAGAGAAGAAAAGCTCCGGGGACCTTCCTGTACTTAAAGGGGGCCTACAAAAAAGATGGGGAGGGACTCTTTATCAGGGTGTGCAGCAATAGGACAAAGGGTAATGGTTTTAAACTAAAAGAGGGTAGATTGAGATTAGACACTAGGTAGAAATTCTTTACTGAGGGTGGTGAGGCACTGGAACAGGTTGCCCAGAGAAGCTGTGGACGCCCCATCCCTGGAAGTGCTCAAGGCCAGGCTGGATGGGGCTTTGAGCAGCCTGGTCTGGTGGAAGGTGACCCTGCTCATGGCAGGGGGGTTAGAACTAGATGATCTTTAAGGTCCCTTACAACCCAAACCAGTCTATGAGTCTGTGCAATCCTGAGCTTATAAATACTGTCTTTTACATTTGTGTAAATAATAGCTTTGTGTAAATAATAGGTTACAGCTAACAGGCTACAACTCTGACTGCAATTCTGTTTGCTTGGATTTCAGTTTTAACAGTTCTCTTTGGCACTACCTACTCTCTTTTTATCACAAAAAGTACTCAATTTCCAATTAAGATATAATTTTGAAATGATTAATTTTACAGAAGAGTACATCATTTAAGTAAATTTCATTGTCTATTGCAACCATGAAAATGAATAGCCACGCAGAGGACATGCCAACTGTTCTGCAGAACAAAAACTATGAACAAATATGACGATGAATTAACATATAGATATCACACAAACAGCCATATATGTCATATTAAATGGGAGTTATTTGAGTAATTCAAAAGCTGATGATTTGGAAAAGCAAAGTATTCAAGCTCCTTCTGGTGACTGTGCTTTCCATTGTCTCTTGCTATAAAATAATCTCTGCTTCAAGTAATTTGCCTTCTAACTCAGGGTCTTAGTTTGAAATGTTCAGGCAGAAATAAATGTGTCAAATAACATTGTCATTCGTAATCACACAGTGAATCATTTTCTAAGAGAATTAGTTGATTATGTCATCTAACTTCTTACTGGTTACAAAAATTTACATATACAGGGAAGATGCACTTTTCCCTACAGGTAACAAAGGAGCTGAAATTTTCTCTATATTTTATGTACTACAAATAAGGATAGAGTACCATCACGTAAGACTGCATATGGATTGAGAAATTGTCTATTTCTAAATGTTTGTGTGGAAATGTAATGCTGAATCTCCCCTACTATAATGAATAACACTATGAACAGACTCTTTTTTTTTTTTGCAAGTAAACAGATCCATTTTTCAGTCCTGTAATCAGTATGCATCTATTTAGCTACTTAACAGCAATGTGCTCTGGTTCATTAGGTAGCTACTGTTGTGTCTCAGCCTAGTTAAAATTTCACAGCAAGTTAATCTATTTTATTACAAATGAGAACACAAGTGATAATGTCCTCACCATTTTCCAAACACAGGGTTAACAGTATTTGTAACAAATCAATGAGGGCATTTAAATAGGAAAATTGCAAATCTAAAACCTTAACATTTTTTACACATTGATGACTTCATTTTATTTGTCATTTATGTATTTTACAACCTAGTTACTTTTCATATATTTTATTTTTTTTCTTCTTGAAATAGTTCCCACTGGCACACTGCAGTGCAGCCTGATTCTGCAGTAGGTACACTTACATTAACAGAGAAGCATTTCTAAATAAAGTCATATTTTCTCCATTTGAATTTCTTCATATTTTATAAATCTGCAAGATTCATAATCCATGTTATAATGTAATGAATTATATATATATAATTTACAGATTGTGAGAATTTTATGAAAAATGAAAACATTTCTCAAGATCTCACCTATTTATCTAACTATAGTACCTACTTCATCTTATCTTTTCTCTTCCCTTTGCAGAGCTGTACCATAAATTCTCAAAAAAGACTTTTGCAGTATTTAATCCTTTTGAAGGGTAATATATTTCTGTCTTACTAAAGAATAGTGTCTTGCTTTGGCTTAGAAAACGTAGCTACAAAGCCTGACATTGTTAATTTTAGTTGTGATTTGGGTTAACAGCAATGAAGTCACCAACTCATCCAATTTCCAGATACATATTTGATTTCACCTCAATATTCCTTTTCTAACCCCTGTGAGGTAGTATTCCACACAAATAATATGAAACACTACATAACAGTTTTATCCGCACTAGTTTTATTAGAAATATATATGAACAGCTTACCTATTTTTGACATAATCATCTTGACCTTAATTCCTTACTTCTGATTTTTTTATGGTATTGATCTTCACTTTGTGTCAAGAGTTTAGAGAAATGATGCTGCCGGATTTTCCTTTATTTTTCTTTATTCTTAGTGCTAATGTAGCTGTAATTACTCTTCCAAATGTTAATCTATTAATGAGTTCCTAGAGGATTTAATGGCATTTCACTGCTGACAAGGAGGTTTTGGAAGTTTGTCTGAGTCCTGGATATTTTATTCAGACATTTATCTTGATATTTCATATTTAATTGAGGTGCTTCTTCTGTACAGGGCTCTGCAGTGGCAGGAGAGCTGGAATTCAGATCTCACTAATGAAACTGAGAGGAAGGAAAAATGGGGATTCTATTGTATTTAGGTCTAGATTAGAGTTTTCAACTATTGTAAGAAAAATTCAGAACTGATCGCCACACTGGAAAAAGAGAGAGTTCACAGGCTCTGGTAGAATAAATTTTCCAACCTTTTCTCGCTAGTTCCCCACTGGAACATGCATTGTGTCACACCTGACCTCACATTTACCAAATCACCATTGTAATTCTCAAAATGGACCACATTATTAAGCCGAACACACAAGATGACTAGAAAGTCAAGAAACCAGCGTCTCATTTCTCTGAAGAGGTCTATACTGTGGAGCCAAGAGTGGTCAGCCAGCAGACTGGCTGCAGACCTCCTCACCCCCTACCCAAAGCTACCACAACTTTGTGCCTGTGAAGTACCACTGCTCCCATCTATGTGGCTGAAGTCTATTCTTAATAAGAGAGAAGAAAAAAAAAAAGATAAAGTAATTTTGGTTAGCAAAGAATTGAATTGATAACTTTTTTTTTCTTAGTTATTACTAAATAATCCATCATTTATCAGCAGTCCTGGCTCTCAGGGGAGGTTCCAGATGACTGGCGGCTAGCAAATGTGACGACCATCTACAAGAAGGGCCGGAGGGAGGACCCGGGGAACTATAGGCCTGTTAGTTTGACCTCAGTGCCAGGGAAGCTCATGGAGCAGATTATCTTGAGTGTCATCACGCGGCACTTGCGGGACAACCAGACGATCGGGCCCAGTCAGCATGGGTTTATGAAAGGCAGGTCCTGCTTGACGAACCTGATCTCCTTCTATGACCAGGTGACGCGCTTAGTGGATGAGGGAAAGGCTGTGGATGTGGTCTACCTCGATTTCAGTAAGGCTTTTGACACCGTTTCCCACAGCATTCTCCTCAAGAAACTGGCTGCTCGTGGCTTGGACTGGCGTACCCTTCGTTGGGTTAGAAACTGGCTGGGTGGCC
>VXAA01003853.1:16283-27471 GCA_013399115.1 Anseranas semipalmata | reverse complement strand
TGGTTGAGCTCCCCAAAACCGAGCTCTAGAAGCTAGTGCTTCGAAGCGGAGCGAGTTCTGAAATCGGGGGGGAAAAATACAGAAGTTTCAAGTACCCGTGGGCCGGAGACTGCTGTGCTTCAGTAAAAGTATAAGGAAATAATGTGCTGCTACAAAATGATGAAACCGGTGTTCATTTCAGTTTAATTACATTTTAATGGGCAGGCCTGAATACCTGAAAAAAAATCACTGAACTTCAAATTGCAAGTGTAGTATTACATTCATATAGTGTTATGGGTCAGAAAGATGAAAGGTGTGCTGCTTGTAATTATCATGATGTCTAGTATGAGGTAACAAAACCACATACCACAAAACTATGTAATTTATGACTCGGCGTGGTGCAAGTGTACTGTTGTGATATTGCTGGCTTTTTGGGTTTTCTTTTGAATCTCGGATTCTTAGCTTTTCCTACACCACGCATCACGTTACAACAGAAAAGCTCGGTGGAAACAGTTACCCAAAGTGAAAGCTCATAAGTCATCTCGTGTGCCCCTCAAATGGATTATCAGCCCATAGGTGTCACAGCCCACAGGGTGTCAGGAGAGATAGAGTCCAGCCCATGCGGGCTGTGTGTTTCTCTTTCATCACTGATCAGCAGTTCTCAGAGAGAGAACTTCATGCTGAAATACTGTAATTCCTTGACAATTGTATATTTAATTCTCTAGCAAATATTAATAGCTTTTTTTCCTGTCTCAAAGTTAATAAAGGATTACAGATTCAGCACGTGCACATACATTTAACATGTCGTTGGCCAGCGCTTGGAGCACGCAGAACTGACGCTTTGCACGTATGATGTCACACATACAACTGATGGTGTAGTAACTGGTGCAAAATGGCGTAAGGTTGCTTGTGCTTTATCTTTAACATTTCACCCCAGCGTGACTGTAGGTTAAAGTTGACCTGCTTGTGAATGCAAGATGCAGGTATGGTACGTTACTCACCTTTATCAAGCGCTTGACAAATCAGTGGGGAGTTGCACCTGTTACACCAAGATGGAACGCAGTTCTCGCATGGAGGCCTCAGCTGTACAAGTTGGTGCATGTGATGTGCTTCTGGAGCAGCTTGAAGGATCAGAGGCTGACAACTCACCTGATATGGATTCTGCCAGAAAGTGATTAATATTTCGGAAGGCAGCTTTGAGATAAAGGAGCAAATGTCTGAATAGGAGCTTGTGTTGGAACTGCTTTCTCAGTAAATCTGATGCAAACAGAGTCCAATGCTTTCTGTCACGCAGGTCTAGAAACGTGCACCAAAATTTGCCATGTTAAAAATGAACTGTAGCTTTTGGCATACAGAGCAGAGTAACATGCCATATAAAACATATGTTGCTTGGGACATTCCTTGTGTGTTGCAAGAATAAAGAAAACTGGATTGATTTATTTTCTGTTATTAGTTTAAACTGAAGTGGGAGATGGCAAAGCAAATGGTCTTGCAGTGCAGACAAGAAGCCTGATGCTGCGAACAGCTCTGTGTGGGGAGACCTTTATGGCACAGCCTCATGACGCTCTCTCCGTGTAGACGCAGTTGTTGCAATGCTGCTGCT
Source organism: Anseranas semipalmata (assembly GCA_013399115.1). NCBI lineage: Eukaryota > Metazoa > Chordata > Aves > Anseriformes > Anseranatidae > Anseranas > Anseranas semipalmata. The sequence continues at coordinate 25,889 of VXAA01003853.1, read as the reverse complement.
GTGCCAAGTTCCACGGGGTGGATTAATAGTCATTCCCATCATCAGTGGAGTGCTGGTGAGAATTTGGTCATTTTTCAGAGCTGTGTTGTCTCTGGAAAAAATGGAAACAAATACTTATCCAGGGATCTTTTTCATCGGCTTTGCCTATAAAGCTCAACTTACTATAAGGAAACACTTGTGGCATTCTGGGGACAGAATGCAGTTGGTTTCTGAGGGGTTCTGTAGTTCCTTTTTGTATTTGTAACATAACATTCATGAATAATTATATGGTAATGAAGTAATTCAGTGTGCAGTGTTTTTGTTCCCCCCTGCCCCTTGCATCTTAGGGTCCACCCGATAAATGACCAGTACCTTCAAGAAGAAAATCGATGCAGGTAACCTGGGAGAGTTGTGCCTGCTGGATGAAACATTCACATCTTAGATGGTGCTGATGGCCAATCAGTGTATCAGCTGGTTTGTGGCCTCTGTGTTTTGCATTTAAGTATTGCGTTTATGTATTCTGTTGCACTGAATTAGTGCATTGCTAATCAGGAGCATTGCTTTCAGGTATTTCAGAAGGCCCTAATAGTGTCCTCTGCAATGAGAACATGTTCTGCAGGAGGAACTCTTATAACTGCAGCAGTACTGACTATCAAACAGGCTGTATTCACATTTTCTGTGGCTCACAGCTGAAAATAGACATTGATTCAAAATTGTTGGTTAGTAATTTTTATGTTTCTCTGTGAGCTTTTTCTACCAGCATGTTGTTCATGCACCCTGAAGTGCTGTCACCTTCTCTGTAAGCGGGCCGAGAAGCAGGGCTTTTAGTCTGCCTCAGTAGGCAGACGCCCTGCCTCTTGGTTTTCGGCTGCTCTATTGACTTGCAGGTAGCCTGGTTTATTTTCTGATGTCTCTGGGGTGGGAGCAAAAGGCCCGACTTACTGCTGTTTGCCAGATTCACACTGTAGAATGGACTTGAGCCAGTTATTTCCCCACAGAGTACTGTGTAGAGGAGGGCGGGGCGGAGGGGAAACAACTGAAAAACCTAACTGCTAATTACTCGGCTGTGGCAGTGTGGCAATTTTTATTGCATTTCTTCTGTCCTGATGGTGCCTTCATCAGAAGTTGGACTCTGCGGTAAGGCTGTGATGGTAGGAACAGCACTTGTGGTTCTACAGAGCGTTTCTGAAATTATATTTGTCTAACTTGGTATAAGTAACCTTCTGGGGCCTTGTCAGCTGTTCTCAGAAGTCCAGAGGGCTACACACTTCAGTTTTTGGCTTTCTTTATTTTTCCTGTGATTTGATTTTTTTTTTTTTAATCAATCTACCCATAGCTGAACTGCATCCTTTAGAGCAGAGGGTCAGTAGCTCCTTAAAGCTAGTTCCTTATGTAATATTTACTCTGACAATAAAGAGACAATACTTGAGCTGAATCCTTTATCAGATTTTGACAGCATAATTTTTTTTAAAAATTTTGATTTGCATTTATAGTTGGGTGTTTTTAATCATGTGTGCTGATGAGGTTGTTGCTTGTATGGGCCAGTACTTGCTCACTTGTTTCGTGGTGAATACTGACATGCCATACACACACCTGGGCAGCTCTGCTTTTTCTGAGACCTGTTGAGGAAATAGCCGTGAATGAAGTGAGTGTCTGGACATGCAACGGTGGGCCTTAAGAGGCGGCAGGGTGTATAGGAAGAGATGCAAAAGATAAATCAGAATACACTCTTACATTAATGGAGATAGAGGTTGTTAATTGTATTGCGCTGAAATGGCTAGCAGATTTCGAAGGGAGAAAAAAAAAACAAACACATCTGCATATAGAGTAGTCCTACTAACTAAGATGATCTACTGTTGCTGCACAGGTGAAGTCCTGTTGTCGAATAGCTTCCAGCAAGGTGTTTGTATAGTAGCCTTTGCTGTCAGAGCTGAGAGCTGTGGTGCTTCTCATCAAAGTTGACCGATTCCCAAATATTAGGATGGCTCCTGCAGTAGAACAATACTTGCTGTGAGAGTACAGGCAGCTGTTTTTCCAAGTAATAGGATTAGCATGAAAAATAAAACTTCTTCAACAAAATAATAGTTGCAGAAGATGGACTAAAAACTTGCATATAAAATACTGCCCATCTGAAAAGTTCAAGTCATGTGAAGGAGGAAAGAGGCTTCTGAAATTCTCTGTCTGGGGATAACTTAGGCATCTGCTGCCTTCAGTGGCTTCGCTTTGTACTTAATATTAGGCAGTCAGGGAGCCAAATTCTGCAGCAAGGAGTTCAAGTGGTTTCATAATCCATCAGCTGAATGCATGTAGCTTGCTTAAACGTGGCCCTTTCAATATTTTCTCAGAAATGCTAATAAAGGTTGGGTTGTGTCCTCACTTCTGCTGCGAGGTGTTGAGTTACGAGCTGGCTGTGAGCACACGCAAAAATGGCATTTGGTATTGCTGAGATGTTTGCTCCGCTCCCTTTTGTGTTGCCCGAACTTCCACCAGCATATTGGATGAAGTGCAGTGGGACATAAATGACAGCTTCTACACTGGAGCTCACAGTGTGCTGTGTAAAACAAGCATAAAAAGATGAAACCCTTTTATCTTGCTAGTGATGAGGACAAGGGGCTACACAAGTCAGCATTTATGGAAGGCCTAGCAAACTTGAGTCTGTAAGGATTTTGTTAACATCAAGCAGAGCTCTTCAGAAGAGTAGGAACGTGATCTAAGTAGTTACTATCATGCAACTCTATTTTAGTGTTTTGTTTAATGTATAAATTAACATTTGGAGTTGAGATTTGCTTTTTTTGAAGAGGTGATAGTTCTTATCCCAAGGCTTTTTGTACTGCAAGCGATGCTGCAGCTATATGGGATAGTCTTTTGGAGAAAATACATAGTGGTTATCATGTCTGCTCTTCAGGGCTTGAGAGAATGTTTTTGTAGCTGAGCAGCAGTCCTTATGAGGACATAAGGTTAAATAGTCAGTATATGGGATGCTTTGTCCAGTACCTGGAAATTGGAGGACAGACCTGTACTCAGTTGCCATGCTATGTAATGTGCATAATTGTACGGCCTTGCAAAATAAACGAACAATTACACTTATTTACCTCAGCAGTAGTACCAATTATTGTTCATGGAAAGCAGCTAGAGAAACCTAATTGGGGCAATATTTATCTTAATTTAATCTTCTGTCCAGCTGTAATTTTTGTTATTTGTGGAAAATGCATTTCATAGGGATGTAGAGGGATGTATGTTCCAAGGATGTTGCCTATTCACTTTGCAAGCTGGTGTGGTGAGAAAGGCTGTTCTATTTCAGGAAGGTTTTTCTATCTTAAATAGGGTCTTTTATGACTAACAGTTCCGATCAGCACTTTTCTCCCTGTTTGTAGTCTTGAGCAGAGCAGATTTCTGGATTCTTTTACATTTCCAGGTCTGATTTCCTTTGCTCTTTGAATTTAAATTGTGATAAAACATTAAGTGCAACATTCGTAACAAAACTTAGATTATATTAATCATATGGAGGTAAATGGAATTGCCATTAAACTTTAACTAAAACATGATTTTTGATACTTCTATGACATAAAATGTGTTCTTGTTCTGAGGTTACTGATTACATGGAGAGGCTAAGGCAGAAAGTATTTTCAGGGCTTAAAGTTTCACTCATTTTATAGGAAGAAAGGGCTGAAAACAAACATCTGTTAACGTGTTACAAACACATTTTTGCTTTTTAAGGTTGAAGGCCTTGAATGAAGTTGATAGGAATATTTTCTTTTTCCTCTGTCTACTCGAATGGCTTTGGATGAGGCCTGTTGCGGGGCTGCGTACCAGCAGTTTGCAGGGACTGTTCGTCTTGTACAATAGCAGACCGAAGTAAATATAAGTCAGCAAATGAAACAAGTCGAAGAAACATCAGGTAACTTGTAGTGGTTGTGTTATACTTCACTTGCGTAGGGCGTACTTGTCTCTGGGCAAAAATGTATAGCAATTGTTGTGTCCGCTTTTCAGGGTGAGAGAGTGTTTTTGCAGCTGAGCAGCAGTCCTTCTGAGGAATGTGAAATAGCCAGGTGGCTACCCATCAAATTCTCTATTTTTTCACTTCATCTTTTCCTGGGGAATAAGTGAAAAGACAAGGATCTGAATAATAAGAATAACTTGGGAAGAGGTGATGCTAAAAAGGTGAGGAAACGGGCCTGTCTAATCTGGAGGCAAACTCTTCTGCCATTCCTTCCTCCTATATGATAATGGTGCAAATATAAACAAGTAATCAGAAATATTTTGTGTCAAGCTGCAGAGTACTTTCATATAAAACAAATAAGCACTGGAGGCCAACTGCTTTCAGTGTCCTTTTCATATTGCTCCTGAATGTGCTTTTTTCTTTATTTATAATTCTTTTTCTTGAACAAGCTGTGATTCACTAAGAATTTTATTTGTCTCTAGTAAACACCAGCGATTCAAAATTTGAATGATAAAAATCTGAGTAGATAGCTATATACACTTTAAGAAAGGCAGAGACAAAGATTTTAGTGTTAATTTGAAACCCTGGCAATTAAAGAATAGATTTGATAAATTAGCTGTAGTTTAAAAAAAAAAAAAAAAAGTCCTTGGTTTTAAGGGTCTGTGAATAATTTCACAATTAAAATTAAGCAACCAATTACTGTTATTCGGTGTCTAATTCTACACCAAGACATTTGCAAATGCTTTAGTATATATTCCTTTAGTTATGAGAGGCTGAAGTAATATTCTGACCTGTAGAATAGAAGAAATATTCCAGTGTATAGTTTAATGATCTCCTTTGATAATGATTTCTGCATTTTTCACCCTGAATTCTTAGGGCTCGCTCTTAACTATGTGCTGTGACAAAGAAAGGGAATGGATTTCTTGACCAAAGAGACTGCAGTGCTGTTTGTGTCTCTGATGAGTGCCCAGGCTGGAGGATGTTACTACCGTGGAGTTTCATTTAAGATAACATAATACGTTAAAGAATAAATTGACTGAAATACAGGTATTAGTTGTATCTTCTTGACATTCCGTCCTGTGGTGGAAGGATGAAGGAGAAATAGAATTTAATAAAGGATAAATAGAATTTATCAGTTAACTGGAAAAAGTGGAAAAAGCAGTGGGATTTGAAGCCAAACATCTCTGTCTTATGACAAAAAAGATCAGAATTTAGTTTGGATGTATTTTGAAACATTTCTTCTGACTTTGAATTATAAAGATTTTTTTTAAGAGATTTTTGTGAAAAGCTGAGCACTTTCATTTTGAAATGTTGGCGTTTCTGCAACTGCTCCAACAAAATGTTTTTTTAATTTAGGAAATATTCGGACAATTCTGAGATTTCTGCCACACACACTTTTTTTCTTTTTTCTAAGACCACTTTGTCAAACTTGACCAAGCTGCAAACGTTTCTGTTCCTTCTGGAAACACATTTTTTCCAACATATTTTGACAAATAGTAAATACGCATTGAATAAAAATAGAACTGCTGAATATCTGAGTGTGCGGTGGAAACAAGTAGATGTAAAGTATCAGTAATGTGTAAAGTAGTCACCTTGCTTTCTAGGAGTTGCCCAGACAGAAGCTGTAAGTGGAGCTGTGACACAGAGGCTGGAGGGGGGTATGTTTAAGACGCCAGAGGTCCGATTCACTGCTATCTGAGATTGGCACGGGTACAGGCATGTGAATTTGGCCCCGTGTTGTGATAGCTGGCTGTGGTATTCGGCGAACAAAACTGTCATCGTACTTCAGTCATTTCTTTTTGCTGTAATCATTCTGTGTGTCTTCATCAGCATGTGTGTGTGTGTTACAAGAATTCATTTACGCGCTTCATGAAGACTTCGGATGCTTGTCTACTTGCAGGTGAAGCCTGCGTACCAAATTACTCAGGTCTACCATTGCTTCCTGTTTGCTTTTGTGTTCAGATCAAAGTGCTGACTTTGATTCAAGCAAATTTGGCGACAGACTTGTAGAAAGACCCGGAAAGTTTACATCTTTTTCTGGCAATCTGTTGGAGAAGCGTTGTGGCTTCTGTGGCTGGCCAAGGAGTGTCTGCTACCTGGCAGGCATCCTTGCTTGTTACACTGGGTTACCTAAGAGTTATTTAGGTCCCGGAGTTGATGCATGAAAACAACCAAACAAGGCCCCACTCTGTATTTCAGTTTGGGGCCAGGGAGCTTTTCTTCCTCTTTATCCCATTAAGCTCCTGGGATGCCTGCAGAGCCTTCCCACTGAGGCTTCATGGCTTCATCACATGAGCTTTTTATGGCTAGAATAGAGGGGGGACACGAGTAAATGCTGTAGAGTTGTAAAGAAACCTCCAACTCCTTTTCCCCATAGACTTGTTTAGGCCATATTGCAAGAACTTCCCGGCTCATTCAGTGCGTTCGCTAATGTGAAAAAGATGGATTTGTGGAAGGGGAGCAAAACGTCTCCACAGCTGTGACAGCACGGAGAGAGAAAGAGGCTTAGGAGGATGCTGCTTTGTGCTCTCATCCGAACGCAGGGTACCGTGGGCCTGGAAGGGTGGAGGCAGCTTCATTGATTATAACAAGTTAACTACAAATTGCTTAGAACTGCTGTGATGTTTGGAGGGAGGAGGAAAGCTGTAAGGTATTTACAATCAAAACCCTATGGTTTGCACAGCCTTCCAGGGAGGAATTAGGATGGCCTAGGGTCCTCTAGTGGAGTTGGAAGCACTGTGTGCTCCTGGGAAGACACAGAGCAAGGTAGCAGTGTGGTTTGTGGAGGGTGGGAAAATAACATTTTGTGGATTTTTTTGTTTTTCTTGTATGCATTTCCATTTCAGAGGACCGTGCTAGAGAATCTTCTTTTCCCAGTCTCGGTGTAAGCACTTGCTATACTATAGAGATGCTTTCTACCTGTGGTTCTAGCATTGGTAGTACTGCAGTTGCCTTACACCTCAGAAAATCTCTTAAACTGACTAAACAGTCCCAAACCATGTAAATGCTACTGTAGGTGGGAAATGCAGCTGCTGTAGCTGCATCAGTCCTCATGCTTTATCTTCACCAGTCATGCTTAACAGTAGTTCCAAATCTTGTTCTCTGTCCTAGGGCAGCTACCCAGAGAGTTAGTTATCTGGATGTAATATCTCCTTGTTTCAGCAGTCCAGAACAACCCCTTTCTTGCTGGCAGTTTTTTGGTGAGATTGTGAAGAGTGTGTCTTCAGAACAGAGCAAATAACCCTGTCTTCGCTGGCAGTTACCGTGGGGCAATTACCAGGGCTCTCTTTAGACCAGATTCAGTGGGGAGATAAAGTCTGTGCTGGACATGGTGATCTGGAGCATAGTTATAAGCCAGGGAGTTTCAATGGCTCACTGAACCGGCTTCCAGAGCCAGGGTAAACATCAAGAGCCTGAAAGTATAGCTTGTTAAGGTATGAGATGATAATTGGATACCCAGGATGGGGAAAAGGTGTTTGTTGCTGTTACCTTTTGTGGATAATTTTGATTGCATTCTTGCATTTTAATATTAGCTGGTTGGATTTTAATCACTCTTTAGAAGAAATTACCTTTGAGCTACCTTTACCGAGTGGATTTTAGCTCTGAGCAATTTTCATATTAGAGTTTGAAACCATTGTGAAAGAGAATGGTGAGAAGTTCTATATCTGCTATTGCTTTACCTGAACTGTATGTATACCCTTAAATACATTTCAAATACAGAAATAGGTATAATAAAAATGAGCATTAATTTATAAGCTTAATGAATGCTATGGAGATATACTGAGTTGCTCTGTAGCTGCATTTTTTCCCCTCAATGGCAACCTGAGCTATGTAGGAAGAAAAAAATCCAATTCCTGTAGCAGTATCACTCTAATTCTGCATTATTCAACCGAGCTCTGAAAGGTACTGCATATATAGCTAGTGACCCCTTCTGTTCTTGCAGACAGCACGGTGTGCCAGCAACAGGGCTCCTTACTACCAGAAAGTATTCTGGAAATGAGGGAACGCTTCTTCCCTGTCCCTGCCTATAGAGAAGCCATAACATTTGCATGTGAAAACTGAATCCCCCGCTTGCCCCCAACCCTTTTTAATATTGGAAAGGAGTGGAATTTTGCCTGCAGTGGTACAAGTGGCTGCTAAAGATGCCTGGCACCTCATGCATTCAAGGCATATTAGTATTTGTTTGTAACTCTCAGCGGGCTGTGGCTAGAACTGTGGTGTGTAACCCAGTATACAGTTTTCTAGGCGGTATTGTTAACTTACGTGGATTACGTAATAATGCAACATTTATTACAAGTCACTTTGTTCTACTAGACTTGTTATATCAATAAATAGGGACAATAACTCATGTTGATATTTCTGCATGTGTAATCTTAAAATATTAATTCTAACTGAAGACCAACTAAATGTTTCTTTCAGAAGTGTGCAGAGGTGCAGGTGGTTAGGATTAAAAGTGAGAACTGAAGGGAGCTGGTTAGAAAGAGCCCAGATATTTAGTTTGTTGTTGGCAAATTGACACAGGATAGTAAACAGGAGAGGTAAGAAGAAAAAAACTTTCAGTACCTGCATTTTGGGAAGAAAATTGTGTGGAATTAGTCACCCTTTCACAGCAACAGCAACACAAAAAAAACCATACGTGTACTGGGGGTTTGGAATTAAAAAAAAAAAAAAATTTTCTTATCTGTGTTCACATGTGGAACAAAGATAGACCTTTACATATTTCTTCGGTTAATCTCCTAGCTGTTTCCTAAACTAGGAAGATTCAACTCCACTCGTTCCCTGCCACCTGTCTTCTCATCTGTCAAGCCCAGACTGGCGGTGGAAGGAGAGGGATGATAAATTCCACACCTACCTATTGCTGTCCATGCTTTTGATAAGCAGTTATGTTCGGTAGTTCCGGTACACGTACACACAGATCACAGGTTTTGGTCTCGGTGACCCAGGGTGGTTTTTCCTTTGCATAATAAAGGTCCACTGAGAAAGGTATTGTGCATGTATTTTGTTTTAGAGCTGGTAGGTACGTGCTCTAGGATTTTTAGGCAAATCAGAAATTGTCTGTTCTAACTATTCTGTTACTGCTTTTCAGAACATCTCTAGCCTGTGGCTGTGCTCACCAGTTGCTAACCCTTCTGACTGTTCTTCTGTTCTCTTCTCCTGTTGCTCCACAGGCAAGTGATTTATTTTTCCCCATCAGAGTTGGAGCCGTTCTGTCACTGCTGCTGCTGCTCCTCTGTCTAGGAACCACTGAACCGCTTCATCATGTAAAATCTCAAAGCCTTCTTTACTTGTGAATGCTCATTGTTCCAATTTATTTATTTTTGATTCTCTGTAGGGCAAGTGCAGCTTAGGAACAGGACGCTTACATGCGTAAAATAGCATGATATATTTTACTTGTACTGATTAGGCCCCTGTGTTAGTACTCGAACCCTGTAAACACAGGATGTTCCTTTCCCATCTTCATCGAGTGCGTGTGATGTTTGTCTCTCAAATTGAAGACCTAATGCTGAAATACCAAGTTTCAGGGTCAAGGAGACTCCAATCTGCATATATTGGCTACATTCTTTACTGATGCCTAACATCTTTTTCCTAATTTTCACACTCTTCCTTCTAGAGAAAGCAAAGAAACAAGGAGTAAAGAAGGAAGAAATTTGAAGTTGAAGCAAGAAACGAAAGGAGTTTGTGAAAGA
>VXAA01003853.1:744-16274 GCA_013399115.1 Anseranas semipalmata | reverse complement strand
AAAACCAAAGGGAGTTTTTAAAAAATTTTTTTTTTTTTTTTTTTTTTTTTTTTTTAATGAGCTCTTTAACAGGTGGTCTTGGCTGGAGTTTTTGGATCCCAGAAGCTGGGCAGAGTTACCTGCCTGAATAGAATCCAGGTTTTTTCTTGCCAGTCAGAGATTCCCCCAGTTCAGGAACAACTATACTGGCCACCCATTTTCTGCAAACTCACTTTGGGGGTGGATGGTCAGGGATGTTCGTGCAGTCTGCTTGAGGCATGTGCTTGACTGAGATTCAGAGTTCTTAAAACATGCCTAGAGTATCCTCAGTACACTGCCCTCACAGTGAATTTACTTTGAAAACCCTTTTTGTCCATGTTACTATAAACCTCCTCTCATTGGATCGTCTCTATAGGTTATTTTATCTACCTCAGTTTTCAAGCTGTCGAATTCCTCTTAGTATTTTGAATTTCCCTCCTCTGCAGGTGATGTCTAGGTACTTTTATTTTATTTTATTTTTTTAAATTCACTTGATCTAGATCAAGCTTCTTAAGAGCAGCATTAATGATCTGGACATAGATTACTTCCTTCCATATTTTCATTCTGAAGCAGAACTTCATGTACCTGAGACTTGATATTTTTTGCTTGGCTTTGCTGCTCAGAATTCTGAGAACCTGAATGCTTGCTCCAAAGGGCAGAGTTCAAAGAACTGGTGTTCAGCACGGGCAGAAAGCTATCGTGTATGCTGGAGCACTCCTCATGAAGAAATTATCAATCTCCTTGTCAGATATGACATATGCTTTTCCTGTTCTTTCAAGAACACAGACTTTCTCTTAAGGTCAGTTTTAAATTCATCCTGTTTGGAGTCCTTGGATTTGTTAAAAGTTGGGCTAGCAGTTGCCTATCCCTCCTATACAAACATTGTTTTGTTGCTGTTGTAGCAGAACTGCCTTTTTTCTTTCTTTTTCCTCCCCACCTCCCTATTCTCCCAGTGATTCCATGGCAGAATAGATCTCTTTCCAAGCTCATAATGGCCTTTCCTTCTGGCTACTGTTTGGTTACTCTCTACCTTGTTGTCACAGGTAGGTGACTTAGTAAAACAGACTTCTTAATAATAGCTTCCTTGGCAGGCAGTCTGCTGCGAGTTTAGGGACTGCTTATGTGAACCTTCTCTCCTGACTTTTACACTGGTTTACTCACCATGAGTCCATTACAGCTTTGCACCTTGGAACCTCTGAAGTGAAGCAGTCACACATCTTGGATGATGGAAGTTAGAATGTATTAAGCAGAACTAATGACAAGCATTCGGGAAAGCAAGGGTTTGGATTTTTGTTTGTTTGTTTTTTTGTTTGTTTGTTTGTTTGTTTTTTGACTTCCCTAAAAGCAGAACAGAAGCACAGAGACCTTTACCAGAAGGTGATGGAAGGTGAGACATCCATCTCACAGCTGTCTGAGGCAGTGAACTGGATGTCCCCCGTTTTAATATAGTGCAACAAGTTGAACTGCTCTGTATTGTCTATTTTGAATCCCAGAATGTTTTATAGCATGGCAAAAGAGGTCTGCTTTCTCAGTTGGTATCCATGCTGTGCAGTGGTCTCATCTTAAGTATTGTATGTTGTTGTTGATCCTTAGGTAGATGAAGCTGAAGTCTCACAGTAATTCTGTCTCCTTGTTCTCTGCTGGTTGGTCCTATGGTGCCATGGCTATGCAGCGGGATGTGAAAAAGGATTCCTACAAACAAAACAGATAGTGAGTCATCATATCCTAAGCGGTATGAGTTTACCTTGGCCAGAGCAAAATACTGCCCCTTCCAGTTGTATGTGTGTCTTTGTGACTTAAAACAGTAGCTTGTCTGTATGGTATCTCACAGATACATGTTACATGATGGCTGACAGTGGGATATGTTCACTGGTTGTTATCTCCAGTTGCATAGGTGATTTCTGGGATGTGCGTCCAAAAGAAAAGCACAACGGTGACGTTGTTTTGTAATACTTTGACTGTCATATATCTGTAGATACTCTCTGAGTTTTCTTTACTTTGGGAGAGGAGAAATAGTAATTTGTGTTGGAGAGGAGTATCCTAATTCTTGCATAGTCACCATGAGATACTCTTCTAGAGGGGTTTATATTTAGGGACTGCTTTTCATCCTCTGAAAACTGCATTGCCTGTTGCAGTGCCATTTTTTGGTACTGGCTGCTTTTTAAAATAGACATATATGGTTTAGTTAAACAAAGCTGATTCATCATGACATGGCAAACCTGTAGGAAGTGCTTATACTGGCAGATAAACCAAGCTTGGCAGCTCTTCCAACCTGTTGACCTGGGGAAAGAGAAGATGTGGTAATGAGAGAGAGATTTATTTAGAGCCTGCTCCATCCTCCCTCCGTGGATGTTGTGAATGGTGGCAGTGCAGAGAGAGCACAGCGTTATTTCTGTGCTGTGGAAGAGATTTGAGAACATTACATCACTTACAAACGTTTTCCTGATTATTACATTTACTAGTTGTTTGATGGACATGTTAATATACCAGAAACTTGTTCAGCTGTAATTTTGTTTCTGTTGCATAGGATGTGTTGTAATATGAAAGACATCCAGTAACGAGGACGTGACCTTACCAGACTGGCTTGAATAACATAGTTTCTGGCTGGGGGAGAAACAGACATTTTAGCAGATATCTTAGTTGGAGGAGAACTGGGAAAAGTCTGTACATCTGTCTGTCACAACAGTGTTGTAATAATGCTCAGTGCATATTCGTCAGTTGTGTTCAAGAACTCAGATAATGACAGTGATGGGCCCAGTTTAGGGAATTAGATAAATAGACTAGTGGCTTGTGGTGTTTTTATATTTTGGGGGGGGATTGAATTTGAGGATTGATTGTAGGCATTTCCTGAGAATGAACGTGTTCCTACATGTTCTGTGGGTCTCGTGCTGGGCGTGTGCGTGTATGTGATCGGCTGATTTTCATCCATTTCAGTTTTGAGGGAGCAGCTCGTGCAGAGGCCTTCTGATGAGGAGCAAAGAGTTTTAGATACGTGCAGTCTTTTTCTGCTGATGTGCACTTGTGGTGTCAATGTTACTATCTGGAACTGGATATAGGAAAACAAAAATAGTGCTCCTTGTTTCCTGAACATGGCTTACTAGCACTGTACTCTAGCTAACTGTGAGTACAAGGGGCCTGGGTTTAAATTTTCCTTTTCAGCATATATCCAGCGCTTCTATAGAAATGAATATGCCAAAGATGGCTTCGAAAGATCACAAGTGCCTTACCACTAGATAGAGATTTCTGCATTGTTTCCAACTTCATACTTTCTTCTCTGTACAGCTTTGAAGTTAGTCGCTATGGATCAAGGATTTGATCCTGTGTATGTATGGACTACAGATATTAATGTGCTTATCAAATACAGTATAGAAGTGGAATTTGCATGTTTTTAACTTTATGTAACTGTGAACCAACGTTGCTGTTGTGGATTCTGTCCAGTGGGGTGAAGGAAATAGGAAGGCCCTTTGCAAAGCAGATTGGAATAAGATCCAAGCTACTCTTGTCTACACGATGTTAATAGGTCTAGGCTATTAAAAGATTTGCATTGCTTGTTTTGCCATCTGGTCTTCTCCTTCATGGCTATTTCACTTGGTGTAATAGATCTTGAACTTTTACTTTGGCAATAATACAGTAAAAGAGAGAAGAATAAAATGCCAAATCTGCGTGGTGGTATTGGGTGTTGTGTTCTGGGTGTGTGGCTTTTATGTTTTCTTTTCTAAAAGCACTGTCACCTTCCTTATTTTTTTCCCAAATCTTTCAACCAATAGTAAAACTGGTGAACATCATAATTCTCGGGTTTCCTATATGTGACCATGTCACTGTACAAGTAAAAATGCAGTTTTAGATCTTGGTGTGATTTATGAGCTTTCACCTTGATTTAGGTGGGAGGAGGAAGGGAATAGTGTATTATGAAAGAAAGTGCTTGAGCTTCTCTGTAGAAAAGTAAACATGCCCTGCACTTAAGCAGGAAAAGTATTGGTTGATAACAGTGGTAGGATTATAGTTAAATTGATTGACTGTACTAATAAACATTGACGTTTGGCAATGCATCTTTTCCACAGTTAGAAGTTACCGCAAGGACTACCTAGCTCAGGTAACTGCTGAGAGGATTAACCGGTGGGTCGCCTCCCAGTTACAAGAATTGTTTGGAGGTGCCAGAGGGGTGTGGGCGGGAAGGGTTTGTGCACGTAGAAATGAAGAGGTAATCGGCACCTCTGAAAGCAGAGTCTCTTGGTGACCCCTGACATGTTTTGGGTTGTGCATGGATGATTTCTCCACTGAAAAGATCCCTGTCTGCATATCGGGAGATGTAGGCTCATAGCTAAGCCTACGCATAAGTATATAAAAATGAACATGTATATGCATGAAGGATGTTTACTTTTCCTTTGTCTACATGTAAGTATGTTGCATGTAAATAAATACTTAGTTTTGGGTAGAAAACTGAAGTCTAATTTCCCTTTCAAGGAGGGGGACATCACAGAATTCAAAATGAGTATTACTTGAAGTTGTATACAAATACTTTTTATGTCTGATTATTGTTTCTTTTTTTTAACAGATGTTTACAATCACTCTTGCCATTGTTTTTTTGTATCACACAAGTCATGCTGTTGAGACTTTGATAGCTATTTCAGCTCAATTGATTGTGAAGGAGAAAATCTTAAATGGTCAAAATATGTGGGCAGGTGAGGTGGACCATAACTATTTATTCCAGCAGCCAAGTATTTTAATTTCTAAGCTTTGTGTTGTGTCTGTGAGCTTTAATTTCAGAGCAGTGTCTGTGAGACCATTTCTGAATCCGAATCCAGGGTTTATTAAGTGCTCAAGGGCTTCTTATTTTTATTAGTTGCTATATATATATTTATTTCTTTGTGTCTTTTGAGAAAGGAAAAAAAATATTTTATATATATAAAAAATATTTTTTTTCCTTTCTTTTTCGACCTTCCCTATTCTGTGGGTGCTTGGACCAGAAAAATGAGCCAGAAATAGCCCTAAGAAAGTGAGGGAGAGAGAGACTCCAGATCAGCAAGAATGCTGTTTCTGACTCTTATTACTGTTGTTTTAGCTGTTGGAGTGCTTTATTGCTTTTTAATGATCTGGGATTATATTTGACTTTGTACTGAGTAATAAGAATGTGCTGCTGCCAGGTCGTCTTTGCAGAAAGAGGTGAACTGGATGAAGAGAAAATTGGTGAATAAAATGTAAGTAGTGGTGGGACTGAGGTTGTAAAAGGGATGCTCTTTCCTGTAGTTAGCAAATCGTCTTCCTGTCTTTTATTTTGTTTTTATTTATTTCTCACACCATGTGTATCCTCTCTGTTCTTTGAGAAGTTAGGGATTCAAGTAAGTGGAGTCTGATGCAGGGGGAGAAGGCCACACGTGCTGCTTGATGCGTCTGCTAGTCGGAACAAATCAGTTAGGATCCCGAATGATTGTTTCCCACCCAGAAAGCAGTGTCAAGATGTGAAGTCACCAGGGATCACAGCGAGTGCTGATCAGCAGCTGGTCCCTTCACGAATGTCACTTGTCTCATCCTTGTACTCCTGGCGTGCTTGTCCGGCACCTGCCTTCCCTGGACAAGGGACGCCCTGTGATGTGATTATTTGTCTGTAAAGCCACCTGTGTAGCGGTGCGCAGCACTACTGCGGGGAGCTAGAAGGGAGTGTGCCGATGACATTTGGTTGATCCTGAGATGCTTGCTGGAGTTACTTCTTGATTCAGATACCGTTTACCTACTGAAACCACTGCCCATAAAAGAAGCTATGGCAGAAATCACAGTCTGTGAACGTACTGTAGTTTCTTTTTCTGTGAATCATAAACCATACTGTGGTCTGGCCTAAGGCCTGCTTGTGGAGTCTGACGCTGCCATGAAGGCTGCTTCTATTTATTTTCTCTTCTGGTTTCCACCCCCCGGAACTCCTGCCTTCTGCAGAGATGGATGGTGACTGCCTGAGGTCTCACGCATCACGAGGCAGGGCAATATTTCTAGGTCATCGTGCTGTCGCGTTCATTCATTCACAGGTGTGTGGGTTTTGGTTTTTTTTCCTTTAAACCTAGAGAGGTTTGCCTGCAAGATAAAAGATTAAAGCGCCCACCAGGGTTATGCAGCTTGTGTGTGGTTATAACCAAGTTTTTATACAAACTGCAGCTCTGCCCCTCCTCAATCCATGTCAGCTCTTTCACATGAATGTTAATAGTTGGGGGCTAAAAGAGGGTTTTCTTTTGACTTGTAGGTCATCTTACAGGTAAATGTTGTCCCCAGTATCAGAAGGGTAGCATGAGAGTTACATTACCTTGACCATGTTCACCTCACGGATGAGAACAGGTTGTTGATTCTCTTGGCTGTAGCTGCTTGCAACTGAACTGTTTTCTTGTATAGTTCACTAGGAGAGCTAGGAACTTACATTGATATTTTTGCAGTCATTTCTTTTGTTTTTCCTCCAGTCTGTTTTCTTCCATTCTCTGGCTTTGCTGCTCCCCCACCCTGGGCTGCTCTTGCATTGCTCTGTTCTTAGTCCTCCTGTGCTTTTACTTGGTCCTTCTGCTGCACGGGGCTGAAAGGGATCCTCTGGGTCATCGAAGTGTGCAGGCAATTGTGCCTCACAATCCTGCTTGTAAGTGTTTCAGCTTCTATTTTAAAACAAATTGTCTTTTGAGATAGCCTCCCATTAAGAATACAAAGTGTTAAAAACTAAATTTCCATAATGTTTAGTAATCTCATTCAAATTTCCTGTTTAAATCTGGGCTAGTTCTTCTCATCTTTCTTTGTATAGTTTTCCTCTTTCCTATTTTAGTGTCCAGCTTACTGCATTTTGTGCTCATCTCCGTTGCATGTAAAACTCACAGAGGAATGTTTAACTTGACATGCTCGGGTCTGTAAGAGTGTGACAAGTGGAAATAAAATCTTTTTCAAATGCGCTTTGACATATGTCATCATTGCAAGTATACTGAATTGAACGCTGGTGCTAAGCATATGTGAAAGGCAGTTATATATGTAGTTATGGACTTCGGTTGTGTTTTATTCACAATAAAACACTCTTTTCCTTAAAGGTTGGACCACTGGTTAATTTAAGGCATGGTAACTTTCTCTAAGCTGGGGATCCTAGCTCCTCATGCAATTTGAATAGCTGCACTATGTTTTTTGGAGTCCCTGCAGCACCTCACCTAAGGCCGAACAATTCCTTTGAGGCTGTTTCTGTGGGTAAGGTCTATGTACAGAAGTAACAGTTGTTTGTTGGTTCCTTGTCTGCATTTAACTAACTTCTGCTGATTTTTAAGTTTCAGTTGTTTAAAATCTTTGCAACTGGAACTTTCTTGGCAGTGATGCTCCATATGGTATAGGGTAACTTTTTCTGCATGTCTTGCCTGTGTTTTGTTTACATACTTTTGTTCTGTAGCAAATGTTTCTCATGTTACTTGTAAATGTGCCTTTTCTCCAGGAACTTTGTATGCTGCATATGAGTAATTTATTCTTTTTCCGAGATCGATTGTCCTGCATGTTCAACAAATGCTGTGTTATCTCTCCCAGTCACTGTAGTGGGTATGAACTTGCAAACTGTTGTGTCATGATCTTGAGGTGAGAGTCCAATCACCTGATCATTACTGCTGCTGTAGCTATTAAATCACATGTTAATTGTCCTTCAGCACACAGCTGTCATATCATGTACATTGATGGTATATTTAATGGTAAATCATACAGCCAATGGTGCAAGTCTTTGAGCAGAATTTTTTCATTGTTTATGATTGGAAAATGGCTCATCATATTTCTGCGAGGTTCCAGCTAAAAATATAGGTTGGAAAAATCTGGTTGTGAACCATTTATTTGGAGGGAGTCACAAGATCAAAGAGTATTTTGCTGTGTGTTTAATTATCGTACCATATAGTCAAGTGAAGTTACTTTTTCAGTGCAATAAATCATTGCGACCAACCCTGGCTTTCAGACTGTGGAAGTCACTTGAAAATATGTATTAATAAGGAGAGAATAGTATTTTCATGTGTATATAGTGTACTAGAAGGGTTTCTGGAATCTTTCCAAACAAAAATAAACTGTAATATCTCAAAATTTTCACGAAACGATCCATTAACCTCCTTGTTTCTCCACCCAGAAGCTAGAATTAGGTGGAGCAGCAAACACGTAGCATAAGGGTGAAGGATCAGTGAAGTAAGGTCCAGACCTCCTGCTGCTTTAGGCTTTGCTGGAGAAGACTGCCCTGTATCTGATTCAGGATGCTTCTCCGGAGGTGGGCTGTATCCTTGAAACTGGACCCTGGCTAATAGTTATCTGGCAAATATAAGAAGTTTGTACATAGTTGGGAAGCAAGCAGGAATGATGCAGGAGGATGAAGTATTGTTGCATGTGTCATCCTGGGTTTTCCTCTCTTCCCAGGTCTTGGTCAATTCCAAAACTCGCTTTTGGCTCTGTCCCAGACAGGTTGTTTTGAAGTGGGATTGGCTTTTTTGAGAAGGGGATGATTTGTGCTCGATATGGATGTAAACACTTTTACCAGTTGTTCTTCCCGATACTCATCTGTTGTGTTGTGCAGTTTGTTATAAAATCTTCTGTCTCAGCCTCTAGGATCTGACATTGCTAAAGTTTGCAGGCTGGGGCTGTAGAGGGAGGGGATTAAGTCCTGTTTAAAATCTTTAAAGTAACAACTCTGATCTGGGATAGAGGAGATAAGCCTCAACAGGCTTGTGATAACTATATTAAAAATGTTTAGTGGCGGAAGAAAGTGGGTCTACTTTCTTTAAGAACTATCATCCATCTTCTAATGTTTTATGGTGCTGTATACTAAATTATCTATTTTGCACTGATGTAGTTGATGCAGTGCAAGTAATTATAGTGTAAATATGCTGGAGTAGCACATTTGTCTCAACAAGATACCAAGGTACCATGTACATCAGTATGAAAAACCAAATCTTGCCTATTACCAAATACAAGTCTGCTTAACGTTTATATCTGTAGATACAAATCTTGTGTTTGAACCTGTTTGTTTGAGATGATTAAGAAGGAAGGATGGTATTTTCTACTAGAAATTACTCTCAACTGAAGATGTTAATTCTGAGTACTCGCAGTGTGCTGAAGGTACAGTGCATGTGTCCTCAGCTTCCTGCTGACTTTTGGTTAAGCAGCAATAGATGCAATGTGTGTATTGTAAAACGGTGTATTTTAGTACCCTTATTGTGGAATGCTGCAATAAGAAGAAAAGTTTTAACATTCATAGAATCATAGAATGGTTTGGAAGACCACCCAGTTCCAACCCCCTGCCATGGGCAGGGACACCTTCCACCAGACCAGGTTGCCCAAAGCCCCATCCAGCCTGGCCTTGAGCACCTCCAGGGATGGGGCATCCACAGCTTCTCTGGGCAGCCTGTGCCAGTGCCTCACCACCTTCATAGTAAAGAATTTCTTCTTTATATCTAATCTAAACCTACCAGCTTTTAGTTTAAAGCCATTACTCCTTGTCCTATCACTCCCCGACAAAGAGTCCCTCCCCAGCCTTCCTGTAGGCCCCCTTTAGGTACTGGAAGGCTGCTATAAGGTCTCCCCAGAGCTTGAAGCATCTTCTGTTTGTTTAATGCAAAAACTATCTAGTCCTGAGTGTATGCGTACCTGACTAGTGTGTTTGAATCTAAAAGTTGATTAATAGTGCAAAGAACAAACTTTCAAACTTTGGAAGGGAGTGATCCATGTTCATTTGCCCCCTACCTTCAGTTATGTGGTTTTTTTTCATGCTAAATTGCAGCTAAAAGAGTGAAGAAAACTTGCAAGCTGTCAATGGCTGCATGGTATTGTAAGCATTGCAGTCTCCCCTGTGCTATATGTATTTACTATAATCTCTATAAGTTCTGTGACTGAGAAATAGTGTATTTTTTACTCTGTTGTATTTGCTAACAAAACAAGTTATGACATTCAGATACAGCTGGTGCTTTGCACTTCTAAGCTGTTGGAATCTGCATGCAGTCCAAAAGGCTCTATATATGTTTGTCTGTTTTGGTCTTAAACAAAGTGGGAAGGAAGGAGATGATGGAGAAGGTGGTTCTCTATCCAAATTCCATTTCCTTCTGTCTTTTGAAGGTTTGTAATAATGTTGCTGTGTACATGCAAATGATGTTAATCAGGAGATTTTCGTATCAGCTTTGTCAACGTTTACATTCACTTTACACATTGAATTTGCATTTGAAAAGGGCTGTTATAATCAACATTTAAGGGATAACATAGTCAAATTTACATTTGATTGAGTAGAAATGTTAAGTAATTTTAGCTGAACTGTTGCTAGGAAACAAGCCAATGTTTTGTGGTTTTTTTTCTTTTTTTTTTCTTAATCTATACTGTCTTTCTATTTAATTGGCAATTCATCTGGTAATGCAGGAACACCAACACTCAAACAGTGTAACTAACATCTTTGCTACATTTCCGGATGCTTAGTTTTCCTACTTGTCAGAACTTTAAAGTTTCAGAGAAATACGTGTGAAATATGTTTGTAAATGGTCTAATAGTAATCCAAGTGTGTGTGTGTATATATATTTAAGGTAAGATCAGCTGTTTGACTTGTAGAAAAAAATGCGGGTATTTTTATGGTAAACTATCTTTTTAGAAGTATACTAACGATTTTCCTTTTTTTTTTTTTTTTTTTTTTATGGTTGATGGTTGGAATATTAGTCACCATACAAAGAAAGTCATACAGCTGCCTAAGAATTCAGACGAATTTTATGTATGACTTTTCCAGGTCTGTGTGGTACACTGTTTTTGTCCTTTGACAGAGCGATCATTTTGATAGTTGTGTTGTTTTCATTCAAATAGGCAGAACCAAGTCATAGATCAAGAACGAAATCTTCCAATTTTGGCTGTATTCTGGCAGTTGACTGTCTATCGAGTTGAACTCGTAATAGCATTCCACAGCTTGGCACTTTGCAGTGTTCATCTGGCAAAAATGCTAATTAAAGGGAAGAATAGTTCCTATTCATATCAGTCTCAAAGCATTTCGAGTGCATTATCTGTGTGGCGCATATAAATGCGGCAATTCCCTGAAACTTGCTACAACGGGATCGAAGGAATGTGGCTCCTTGCGTGGCGGATGGGAGTCTCTTTCGCCTCTGCACCCAGCCGGACCAGACAATACGATTTTGTTTGGGATACACCGTCTTCCTCGCTTCACGGACCCCAGAGCTTTTTACAAAGCCATCCATCAGAGGCTGGTGGTAGGGTGACTCTGTAGGCAAACATAGCAGCCATTATTCACACATCAATAGCTCACAAACATCCTCGGACATTCAAATTTCTCTAAGCCCGGGAAGAGGGCTGGCCCAATTTCAATTGTTATCCCTTCTTAATCCCTTCAGAAAGCAGCCCTAATTTTTATCTTTCCACCTTCACGGTCAAGTTAAGTGGGCGAATGGGCTTCTGTGTTGCACGCAGAACTAAAAGGATGCAAGGTTTACAAGTGTGACGTGTAAACCGCCTGGCTTTCTGGCCAGGACAAGGAGTGCTACTGCGTTTAATCACGCTGACAATAGTTTAGGGACTAAACTAGATCCATTCTGTGATCCCTGCCACAAGAAAGACTGCGGATTCCTTATGTTTTTACGGTCTCCCGGTGGTATGGGCTGCATTCCTCGGATTCTGAGCAATCTGTGCGTGTGCAAAATGTGTATTATAAAATGTGATCGGGCAGGGCCTACCATCTCAGGGGAGCAGATGTGGTTTTCCTTCAGCTCTTAGCACCTGTTGCATTCCTTACTGGAAAATACTGATTAAAATAGTTTTTCTCACTGCTCATTTTATTTGCCTTTTAAAAAAAAAAAGGGGGGGGGAAGCCTGCATGGTGCAATGTGGTTGGAAAGAAAGCTCAGGAGGCTAATTCTCATTTGCATACTCCTACATTTCAGGTGTTGGTAGTTGTGAGCCTGCAGTCCTTCCGCAGCCTCTCATTGCCTTCCAGCTCTAGCAAGGAAGGAGGACAAGGGATGGAGCTCGAGCCCCACCATGGAGCAACAGAGAGCTGTGATACGGAGGGAACCTGGGTTAACTCATTGGAAGAAGGTGGAGAAAGGATGAAGGTGTATATCTGTACTTCAGTGCAGGAAAAAAATCAACATAGGAAAAAAGTTCTGGTTTGTAGAACAAAAATGGGAACAACAAAACCCCTTGCTGATGCAAAGTGAATCCTTGTAACTTTAAATAACCAGGAAAATTTTTAAACAGCTAGCCTCTTAACGTGCTCAGGCTAAGTACAGGAAACCGAGCGAATTTGAGCAGAATATCGAGGACTGTGTTACTGCGGGGGGTGGGTGTAGTGTGGGTGTCTGTGTGTCTGTCCGCCCCCGTGGCAGCCTGCGTGCCTCCCTTGGGCTTCCCTCGGGCTTCCTGAGTGACTGTTATTTTCCAAGACACTTTTATACCTGTAGAAACCTTCCACTGGTCCCAAGTTTTATGTGAAATGTTCATCAGGCGTATGTGGTTGCCTTTTGGGATGCTGGCCGTTGATTATCAATTCTGTGTTACATAGTGCAAGATCACTGTGTACTGCTAGCTCGTGCTAACCGGATGCCTACAATTCCTTTAGAACTTCTGTTATCCATCTTTTTTCCTGGAAGAGTAACTGCAATATAGAGCAGGGTGGGTTGGTTTGTTTTATTTTTTTTTGTTAAATTATTTGCCTTTTCTGGATGGTGTTGTTCTAGAGATTTAAACACTGGCTGATTTTACAGGCATGAAGATGCACAACGAATATTCTTATTTGATTAATCTGTGTGTTAAACTTTTATTCTGGATGCTTGATTGAATTTTTTTGTTTTACTGCAATTGGTCCATTGCCCACCTTTGTTCTGGGAAGGGAGAGGATAACCTAAAGATGGATGCACAAAAGGAACTTGTGTTATACTCCTCTTCTTTAGAAAGGTTTCTTGACCTCACAAAGTCTCTAAATAGGTGAACTCGTTCACCTCTGAATTTTCATTATTAGTAATAAAATATCCCTGTTCAGTTTCTTTTTGCATTGATTTCAGTACCATCTGTGAACTTTTTATTGTTCTTTTTGCGGGTCTACAGCAATGCTTATTCATTCATGCATTCGCTGTTTTTATCTTTGTCTTCAACAAGGAACCCCAGGACCTGGTCCATGTTCATAGTTGTGTTGATCCTTCAGTATTTTACTGGCTGGATATTATTACATGCTTGTAGAGCCACTCTTGTATTCCTTACTGCTTTGTTTCAGTTGCAAAGAGCTCCCCTTGCTATTCCTCTGTCTTACAAATTAGTTTCCATTGTTACAGTTATTACTGAGGTTGCTGACTGTCAAGTGATGCTACTGGATTTACTTTCTCCCTGTGCTTATTGTATAGTTCTCATCATGCTAAATTTGCAGATGTTTGTATGCACCTCTTTCATAAGAGTTTCTAGTGACTGTATTGTTGCTAGCTGCTGGCAGGTAGAAGCTTTTGTGATTTTAGGGAGCCCAGTTTGTTTGTGGGTATCCTGCCATTGAATGAAGAAAAGCACGGCAGCAGCAGACAACTAAGGGAACCCCTAATACAATTGGAAAAATGAACTAGAGTCTTCAAGGTTGACTGCAATAGTCGGGTTTTGAGAGTACTGGGTTTATTATAACTGTACTTAAAACATGAGGGAAGCAGATAGCTAATTTTTTTTTTTTTTTGGATGTGTATGCAGTCTTTACATTTCATCGGCGTATTCCTTTGTGTTCAGACTTCACAGGAGGTGACTGTATGGATATTCTTCCTATTTGGTGATAGCACAATTAATCGTTAATAGCAATTTAAATACATCATTGATCTGTTCACAGCTTGAGATATCCAGTATGTTTTGTTTGAATGGCTACAACATACAAAGCATACTCTACCGTGAAAGTAAAAGGTTTTCCAACTTCCTTCCCCAGTCCTGTAAAATGTTGCAGACTAAGGGGTATAAAAGGCACAGGCTACCCTTCTTAACTCTGATGCAGTAACATCAGTGTTTCTGTTCGAAAAAGAAGTCTGTAAAATTCTGCCCAATGTGTAATTCAGGCTGCACAGAAAGAAAAGGAAAATCTTCAAATCTCTTTAAAGCCTGTCACTGATTCTTGGTTAGAGATGACTTTTCCAGAGTGCTCATGTATACTACTAATACTACAAGCAGGTTATGTTTGACCAAGGTCTTCAATTTGGGGAAGAGGGGGAAGCTCATTATTGAAGGAAAATACATTGACTCCATTGTAATGATGAAATTGCATGTGTGGATGAGATGAGAAGCAAAATTATAGATTAGTTCTAGTGATTTTTAGTTGATAGCTTTTAATCTGCTTGAGCTTCTTAAGTCTCTTCAATTTCCTCCTCAGAAGGCAACCCAAATTCTTCGTGGTTGACATTGTGTAAGTAGGTACTGAGAATTGGCTCAAAAATGGTGGAAGAAGAACAGGGGACAGAAAGGACTTCTCTCGTCAGGTTGTCACAAAATACTTACTGTTCATTAGGTGTTTACTGTGTTCAAACATTGATGCATATTTGGTTTGGGCTCCCTAAAATATTATTCAAAACTTATTTTTTCCAGCTCCATTCAAAAGAAAATTTTGCATTAAAACCTAAGTTAGCATAGATGTGTGTGTGCATGCTCGTTATGATGTAACATAATGTTAAGTCAGTATCGTTATTTTTGTAGCAGTTCTAATTATAACCTGAATCTCCTTTATTAGAGGAGTGAAGAGGTTGAGCTGGTTGCTAAATTTAATTTTTGCTATAGATTACTGCTTTTGTCCTTCTCTTGCTGCTTTGCCAAAAGAATGATTTTGGCACCGTGGTATGAAAATGATTATTTAACGGTATTTTTATATCCAATTTGTATGAGTTTGAAGGCAGACTGTAAAGATGAAGCACCCTGTAACGTGTATATAAGAGAGGCAGAATTGTGTTTCCACACCTGTGTAGCAGAAAAGGTAACCTTTTCAATTCTCTGCTGTTTTGGTAATTCTGTCTGCTCTCATATGCTGGGGGCTGCTGCCTCTGGCCATTCTGTGTTGGTGGAAAGGGACAATTTCCTGTCCTTGCCACCTTGCAGATGTGCTTGGAGTTGCACAATTGATTCTGACGTGGGTGAAAGGGTGGCAAAAGCGTGAAGTGTGAGACTTAAATGGCAAACCACAACTCACAGAATGTATATCCTTACGTATCAATGCAGACTGTTCAGGGCTTGAGCGAAGGACTTGTGCCTTATGACTCCATGGCTGGAGACCTTAATACGATGTCCAGTTAACAATGACCATCAGTTGAAGAGCAGGAGGTTTGATTGCACCGGGGTACGCACAGTCCAGCAGCTTGTCTCCTGTGTATTCTTACGGGTTATGGACTGGCTGTCCCCTGTATTTCGATGCATACCACTTTGCTATGTGATAATAATGATTGTTTAATTCTTTCCTTCTGGTCTTGGCTGGGGCAATGGGCTTGGATTCCAGCACTGTGTGTGACATCATCTCGTGACTGTACTGCCTCACTTTTCTAATGCTTGGCTACTGTGATGATGAA
>VXAA01003852.1:217516-246531 GCA_013399115.1 Anseranas semipalmata | reverse complement strand
TATATATATATATAAATATAAATGGTTTTATAGGTTGTTGTTCTGCTTAACCTAGCTGTTGTTTTGATAACTATTCAGTTCTTACATTGATAAGCCTTTTTGGTTACTCAACTGCCTGCATCTGGTTGGAATTGCATAGAAACTTGTTTTGTGTTAAAGTTTGTTAAATCTGGCCAGTGTGATTGTTCCATTTCTATTCTTATTTTTTAAAGAATCATCATCTGTCAGGAATCTCTTTATAGCTCGTTGTACCATGGTGTCTTCTTCTAATAAACTTTATATTTTCTCATTCCTGTGAGTTTTTTTAATGGCTATTCATTTAAGTTTAGCTTCATTAATGGAAAAGAAATGGTCCAGAGCTGCTTTTCACTTGCTTCCCACACAGAGAAACACATAAAGTATAAATGCAGTTCTTTTTCAGGAAGAATATTTTGTTGTGAATCTGTGAAAACTTTTTTGTGCTATCATTGGAGTCTTTTTCTTTTGTTATTGTTGTGGAAGTGGGTGCAAAGGAGATCTGAAGGTTCCACCCCTCTCCCAAGTGGAAGGGAAGTTTGGACTCATCCTATATTCCCTTTCATACAGCAGTCTTCTCAGCCAAACCAAACTTCTGGATTGTAGCTTTATTTGACCACAGAGAAAACTTACTCTCGGCCAGAAGCCTGTGGCTACAGGAGTGTGACAAAGCATGAGTTTAGAAGCTAAGGCTACTGTCACTTACCGGTTTCTTTCTTGACTTCCCTTAAGAAGGAAGGGTCTTCACAGCCTGTTGTGTAAGGGATAGCTAGTCTGGACTCATCTGCAAAATTCTTTCTTTGTGTTTTAGCTTCATGTTATTCTTCAGTATCAGTCATGGTCTTTGGAGCTATCACTTGAACAGCTACAGTACTCCTTCGCAGATTGAAAAGGAAAAAGCTGTTTGTTTTCTCTACATTTGCACTGAGAAAGTGCTGGCAGGGTCCTGCTCCAGGGTTTGACATCCTCCTCCCAGGGGAGAGCAGTGATCCAGTGATGCTTCCTGGAGGGAAGGGCTGAGGGTGAATGGTGACTGCTGGTGCTGTATGCCTGAGTTCAGGAGCTTTTCTTAACCCTTTGGTAGGTGCTTGGATTTCCTTTAACCTCCTGCAGGCAGTGCTGTTCTTAAGGGATTCCTTTTTCCCCAGTCTCTTTCTAATCCAGTCTCTTTCTTTTTGTCTTTCTTATGTTTTAGATTCCTAAAGGTGTTTGTGCTGGTGCAAGAACCTCGGGGCGAGCTTGTCACAGAAGGAGAAACAAAATGGTCTGTTTACCCTGCAGGCAGTTAAAATATACCCATGGAAAGCCAGACTCCCAGTTTGTCTGGAGTTCCCACTTGAAAAATTCAGACCTAAATTCCATCCCAGTATCATTCAGATGCTTGCTCTTTTTCATGGCATGCTACTTGTGGCTCAGATTAACTTATCAGCCTTCCCTACTCTTCTGCCAGCTTGGCACAGCCCTTCCATAAAAAATAACCCACACACCGCCCACCCAGTTCCTCCCAACACCGGTCAAAGAACTGCTGGCTGCCCTTTGATGCAAAGGGTAACCAGAGAGTCCCAAGCATGTGCTGGTCTATCTTCTGCCCTCTCTTGTCCCTCAGTCCATCTGAATGTATGCACTGGTCCATCAGCATTTCACATGGTGCCTTTAGCGTTAATCCTGCGGGTAGTTTCATCAGGTAGTTTGGAAAGGAGGTGCATACGCATGGAAAGCCACTCCTGGGAACGGTGTTACGGCAGCTGGACTGGACTCTGAATTTGCGGATATTAAACTTTATCCACATGCATTATTCAATATTCTGCTTTCCCTGAAAGGTCACTAATACTTTTCAGCCTTTATTTTTTTTAAATCTAGGCTGATGCTCATTCCAAGTATTAAATCCCTATGACCTTGCTGTTTCCTGAAAGCCTTCAAGCTCACGTATGTACACTTGCTTTCCTGCTTATTCTCTCAGCCCCCTCCTCTTTATTCCCCCTTCCTTTCTCCCTCCTCTTCCTCACATACACACAGACACACACACAAACACAGACACTTGGCATTTTGGTTTGAAGCCCCATTTTGCTCGTCACAAAGACCTCCATTTTGCTCTTGTTTCGGTCTGCATGCTCGCCCTGTTGCCTTGCCTGCGCCCACCTTCCTGAGGGCCACGTTATTTTGTGGCTCGTTGTTAATCTCTTTGCAGTTTTCTTTTGTTGGTTTGTTTTTCAGCATTTCAGACCTGCCTTCCCCTTTTGCATGACCTCTTGTGCGTTCTCATCAGTTAATGTTTGAATAACAGAATTTTTTTAGAAAAATAAAAGAGAAAAGAAAAAAAGAAACTGCACTCTATTTCGTTCTCCTGCCTTGTCATGGACTGGACCTCGACCCAGAAGCCAGAGAGGAATTGTGACTTACTCCTCAGCCATCCTGTTTCCACGTGGTTTTATCTAAAGCAGAAGTAGCATGATAAGTGATGCTGCACTGTATCATGTCATGCAGTGGAGAGAAAGCTGTAATATCTCCGAATATCACACGATCTGGACCTAAACTGCCTAAAAAAAGGGGTCAATTGCTTTCTAAACCTCTATACTATAAACGTGTTGGTTTCCCCTGAATCGTTACTGTTGCTAGGATATTACAGTAATCTTGTACATGGTTAAGCCCTGTAAGAGTCAGTTGCTCCTAGTAGCTCCTGAGGGCCTAATTTATTCATAAATCAACCCATCATTTGGGAAAATCTACTTGCTCTTAGGGAACTTCAGCATCTCTTGTAAAATCCCCAGAATCTGAGAAAATTGATATGGAAGCCGCTCTGGCTAACAACCCTAAAATGAAACCTCTCAGGTTTAGTTTGCAGACAAACGTGTGTGTGCGTGGTGTTTTGCTGCCTGCTGCACTTTTACGCGGGGTCAGCATACAGAAATGTGTCCAAGAATCATGTGTTCTCCATGTTGGGGATTGCCTTGGTCTTCCCCACTCAGGATGAAGTACTTTTTGAATTAGTTTAATGTTGTCTTCAGAACTTTGTCCCTTTCTCTCTCCATTCAAGATACCAACTTTTGTTTTTAGTAGCACAAAGTCCCTCAGTCCTACAGTTAGTACTGTAGCTGTTGTATTATGGTGCTTAATACCTGCAAGCATCAACCAGCAAAAGGTTATGTTTTTTAATCTAATTAAAGTGGCTCAGGAGCCTGCATTGTTGAGCGGGCACTACCAGCACTGACACCTCAGCTAGTGTTACCGGAGTGGGAAGGGTCATCGCCAATGGAATTACCATCCTTTTTGCTGCTACTGTGGTCACTTAACTGGTTAGATCCATGAGCCTCTGATAGCAGTGGCACTTGGGGCTTTGCACAAAGAGTTGTGACGGAGCTGTGCAAAGGCTTTGTTGCACTGCATGGCCCATGTGCATCTATCAGGGGATCTAAATGGTTAAGCAGTTAACAAGTGTGCAAGAATATCTTTAAAATATTTTAGCTGCAGTATTTTTATTCTCGTGTCTAATGCACTGTTGAATCAGCAGCTAGAAGAATTCATTTTCACCTATTGTCGTGCCATCTATGTAAAAATTAGATAAAAGTTTGCTTTTATATATTTAATCTAGGTGGACAGTATATTATTGTCAGCCTCTGTGGAACATTTGAACAATTGCAATGTCTGTGTTGCTAAATAGCGCTTTAGAAGGAGCATTAGCTTTAGCTGACTGATTTTCTTTGAAAGAGTTTTATTGAAAGGCCATTTACAGAGTTTTTATAAACTTGGCAAATAGTTCCCGAATGCCTGGATCTTAAAACTTACTACAAGAAAAATGAGCAACAGTCACGTATTGTAGCCTACGCATCTTTATTCTGCTGCCTTTATTCAGGGTAAAGAATGGGTAATTTTTGTTGAGTTTACCTTTTACAAACTCTGAAGGACTAAATATGTGACTGGCTTATAAAAACTCTGCTTGAATTTACTAATCCTGCCCAGAAGTGTGGACTGTACAGCCTACAAAATGACATTGTCCCCAGCAAAAGTCTCTAATGCCCTTTCTTAACATCTGTAAATAGAGAAGAAACATATTTACTGATACGGAAAGTTGTGTTTAATGCTGAGTATTTTTCAGAAGTTCATTTAGTTTGATGCATATTGTTTGTTTTTTCCTGCCTGAAGTGTCAAAAGACCTAAAAAAGAAGCCAAATTCTATTTTAACATGATGATGTCGAGCACTTTTTTTATTTGTATATGTGTGTGTATGTGTGTTTGAGCACTGATCTCTAGATTTTGGTGGCATCTCAGTGTTGTGATTTCATTGCCAATGTAAAAGGTTCTGGTGTTGCCCATTCATTTCTGGAGACAGAATTCAACCAAATAAAGTGCTTCCATTTGAAAGCGAATATTGACCTTGTAACAATGAAAGGAAAGTCATCCACATATTTAAATAAACATTTAATTCCAGAAATACAGTTCATTGGACCCTTTTGATCTTCCAGGGAAGAAGAAAAATGTTTTTGTTCCTTTTCTTTCCGGACAAAAAAGGCTATGCCTCTTTGCCGAGGCTTCTCTGATTTGTTGAGGCATTATATCCATTGCTCTCCAGTGACCTTTCTGCCTTACCACAAACATTTCCAGTTGAGGATGGGAATTTAGCTGTGACTTATTGTTTCAGCCAGATATAAATTTTATAGCCTGAAACTCCCCTAAGCTGCTCTCATACTCCTCAGCATTCACCTTGACTAGGGAATGGATTTTGGTTTCATATCCAGCTGTAAAATTTTCAGCGGATAAGCGGAAACAGCCTGTTCCAGTGCAGTGCTGGCGTCTAGCTGCTGTATCAGGAGAACGATGACATTCTTACTCATGGTACTTGGTTTTGGTTTTGTTTTTCATACCAGAATTTGCAGGTGTTTGGAGTATTAATTTGGCTCTGCCTGGTACCTTTGAGTGGCTGTCTCACATAGCTGGTTCCCATCAGGTCACTTTGAGACACAATTTTATCAAACCTATATCTTTCGAGCAGCTGGCACGGAACATTAAAAAGGTGGGGTTTTTTTTTGTTTGTTTGTTTTTTTTTAATTTGGTCATTTGAGGAAAAAAAATGCATCGTTCTGGTTGGAGTTGTTGGTGTACATGGGTAAGGCAGGTGTTTTTTGGTTGGTTGGTTGTTTTTTTGTTTTTAACTTTCCCACTTCAGTAGGAGGACACAAGAATGGGAAGCTTGGGGAAAATATTCCCTCTAACACAGAGTTGTACCTTGTGATGCCCACAGTGAATGCTTTGGTTTAACTGGAAGGCTTGGCAGGTGTTTGTGGTACTAATTGTTTATAAATTGAAACTGTGTTGTGACCCTAGCAAATAATGCACTTGTATATGCATGCGTGAACACCCAGAGGTACAAAATACAGTACTGTTTCCCTTCACTGAATAATCTGAAAACCAGATACACTTCTGTAAGTCTGGATAAGGATATTTACAATTCTATTTTAATATACAGGGTGTGGTGAATAGTGGATGGAAGGGCTCCAAAGCAATCTTCTACCAGGCCACAGGTGCTGTGGGTATTGTGCATGTACTGTGCTGGAGCTGGCTGTCTTAAGCTGAGATTTATTTTCCTTTAGAGGAAGAAAAACAAAAGAAAAATCTTTAGAAGGTTGCATTTTAAATGGCTGAAGCTTGTCACAGCACCGGAGAGATCTGAAATGAGTGCTGAGGAGCTGCTTTGTTCCTCAGCCCATGCTTGTGCTTTCCAGCATTTGCACATACGCAGCTGCCTCCTGTTTGAACTCTTTCTGCCCAGGTTTGGGGAGAGGTGGTTAATCAAGTGGGATGGGAACATGCCTCCCTGGCCAGCCCCTGGATGGGGCATCAGGAAAAAAATGTAAAGGAAGCAGCTGAGCACAGCTGCTGGTGGGTGCCTGTGCAGAGCACTGGAGCACAACAGGGTGCTGAGATGCCCCTCCCTGCAGCAGCCTGCTGGCCACCGAGCTGTGGGGAGGGAGCAGCAGCCAGACGGTCATGGGGAGGGCTCTGGGCATGCACAGGGCTCTGGGCATGCACAGGGCTCACGATTTCATGGCTTCGAACTCAGACAACTTGTAAAGTTCCTTTGGCAACCTTAGTTTTGCTCTTATGTTTTTTTGTCCAGCATTAACAACAGAAAGTAACTGTGGCTGGACCAAATTTCCCTTCCTCTTTTTTTTTTTTTTTTTTAAAACTTATGCCAAAGAGGAAGCAATTCTTGACTGGCAGATGGAGGATTCCCTCAAATGCTGCATTAGGAAAGCCATGGCTCTATAAATCAGCATGTCAGGGAAATACAGAGAAACGGGACAGGTAATTAAAGTGTAACACAACTTTCTCACTCTGTGGGAAGTGACACCTCCTTTACCCTCTGCTTGGATGCAGGGTTGAAGCAGTGTGCTGGATTTGTGGATAGTGCTGTGTGGTGCTGTACTGCACGCAGTGCTGCTCTGCTGACACTCAGGCCTTGCAATTTAGCTCTAGATTGACCTAGAAAGGCTTCTCTGTCCTTGAGAACATTAATCTAAGAATGTCTTCTTCCTCTCTCTAGCTGAGACAAAAAGTCTGACTAGCTTCTGGACAGCTTCTCCATCACCTGTTAGCCCAGTTCATTGGAAATAGCTTCATCTAGGAGTCATGAGGATTTGGAGTTGTGCAGCTCATAGTAGGTGATACTTTCATTTGAAGCAGCTATATAGAGATCTAAGGTCAGATTGCCATTTTGTTTAAAAATGTCAGTTGTTCTTTGCCAGCACTAATTAAAATCCCTGTCAATTTAGGACAAATCAGTACTGTTTATTGAACAATCTGCTAGAAAGAATGCTTAGAAGAAAGAAAACCAGGCTGAGAGATACGTGCTCCATGTCTTTGCATTTTTTGGGAAACAATGAACA
Source organism: Anseranas semipalmata (assembly GCA_013399115.1). Lineage (NCBI taxonomy): Eukaryota > Metazoa > Chordata > Aves > Anseriformes > Anseranatidae > Anseranas > Anseranas semipalmata. Next base: position 239,635 of record VXAA01003852.1, on the reverse strand, counting down.
GGAGGGAGTGTCAGTCTGGCTCTAACTTTGATTTATCTTGAACGGTATTAGCATGGCTAACTTTAAATAGAAACAGCACAACCAAATGAGTGATTGAAGGCGGGAAACTGAAGCCAAGGTGAGCAATAACTAGGAGAAAAATAAAATGAGCTTCACATATACAGATGTGTTGCTGAACATGTCACAGAGTACAGGATGCTATTTACTTTGGCTGTTCTAGAGGGTGGAGATGTGCCACTGGCAACAATGTGCTATAGAATAAGGCTGTGGCCCTGTGAGCAAGAGGTCATGAAGGTAAGCTGTGGGGTGAAGTTCCAGTACGTTGGCCCTGCATCACCAAAGGATGAGTTATTTCCCCTTTCCGTGGGCTGAGGGGTGACACATGCATCATAAGGGAAGAGTGTGGGGCAGGTTACTGCAGAGTGCTCATCATCTATGTACCACAGCCTCAGCTGCATCAAAACTGTCTGTCTGTGAGGCATGAGAGTAGTCAACAGAACAGCAGCTCATGTAAACCAAACTCCCTAGTACTCAAGGAAGACCGGGAGAGGGAGCAAATAATCTAAATAGTGAGGCTAGCTCCATCAGTCCAACGGCAAGAAAGCTGATAACATAGAGGAAAAAGGAAGTGATTTGCAAAAAGAGCTGATGCAGCTCAGCCGTAACTTTTGGCTTACATGGACAATGGGTCACAAAGCTAGCTGCTGGGAGATGTGTTCAGAAATACCATAGACACCAACTATGGGAGTCAGAGAAAAGCAACAATGAAGTCAGATTTCAAATGAAATATGGATGCAGAACTAAGCTTTGAGTGTTTTAATGGCTAGAGAGTAACAAAAAGAACTGTTATGGTTTTGCCAGTGCAGTACTAGAGCCGTTTGTCTAGACACTATATAATCCCATCCCTAGGGGAGGTAGTTGTTAATGTCTCCTGGAATGCTACAAGCTGTTCTGCAGTTGCTGAGGTTACGGGGTTTGTTTGCTACATTCAAGTTTTGACGGTTGACTTCAAGTTGCTAGAGAACGAGCTGCGTGTCCTTATTAACCCAACTCCAGCTCTGTTTCTTAAAATAATCCATGCTTCAGCTAATGTGGTGTCATTTGCCAATCTGGCAGAGAGCTGTTCACCTCTTCCAGCCCCTCACCCCTGGGGGCACCGTTCCCATCACCTACCTCTTTTAGCAACTCTGTGGTTCACAATGGCAGAACTGGCCAGCCTGTTAGCGTTTCCTGGCACTGCGTAGCCATGCTGCTGTCTGCATCATGGCCGTGAGCAAAGCTACTCACACCAGTGTTATCAGGGGAGTGGGTTATACCAGTAATGAAATCTTCAGGCACACAAGACTGACAGAAAACTGCATAGGCTCTACTCTAAGAACAGCTCATCGGAACTTCAGCCTCCTCCCCTTGCATGTTACTTTCATCACACTGATGGTCATGAATAGCACCTGCTTCCTGGACAACACAAGCTTTCTGAGACACAGTCAGCTGAAACTAAGCAAACGAAACAACATGAACAGGAACTCTTTGTAAACAGAGGCTAGAAGGGGAGGGAGCAGGCGCCCTCATCTGCACGAGTGCAGTATGATTTTATAGACTAGGCTGCTGCCGCTGCTCAGAAGGATCTGTTATTGCGAGGCCTCTGGGCAGCAGGAAGTTTGGTGGTGGTTTTTTTTGTGTTTTTTATTACCACCATAAGTGCCATGGAAACTGTCAGACCCTCTCGCCCTGCAGGCAGCAGTCATGCAACTTGTTGAATGCACATATATTTATTGTAACACATTTTCAGCACAAAGTATAACACTTAAGCACAGGAGTGTTATTACAATCTGTACAGCATCCTCTGAACAGCACAGACAACACAGACATGCAGCCCTGCAGGCTCTGCAGCAGATTCAAAGAAGGCTGCAGTGGCTAACAAAACTTAAAACAATGAGAAATCCCAACAGTGGCTCATTCTTTGACCTCCCCTTGGGCCTGACTGGGTATATACAAGCATCCAATAAACAGGATAGTAAAATGAACATGCTGAACCATTTACAGACACTTTTTTAAAGAAGAATTTGCTGTTTGCAGCAAACATTTGGTCTAAAAAAATCTGAAGGCCACATTTTTCTTTTCAAACTCTCTTCTCCTACACCGTTCTCCACCTTTTATCTGTGAGTCCAAGAGCAGCCTTCCTCTTCCCCCCTCCTTTTCTCTTTTCACGTGGGGAGCTCATAGCCCCAGGCCACCAAGGGGTGGCCAGAGTTGATGCTGTGGAATCATGCAGGTTCCAGCACCATGATGAACACATAGTTTGGGTCCTCAGCCCAAGAGAGGTCACCTCTGCCTTGCCCTGATTCCATTAAAGCTCACTGAAACACTTGCAAGGCATACAAGATTTTACTATTGCCTTGCTGGCTTAGATGAAGGAAGAACTTTTGAGAATAACCTTGCTACAAAAAGTAGTGTTTAGCCTCTTTTGTCTTTGTGCCTCTGCTGGCTGTTATCAGAAACTCCATGCCTGCATGAGTGGCAGTAGATTAGGGAACAAGTTATTTCTGTTCATTATATGAGCCACTGTATACACAAATGACATCTGTATTGAGAAGCTAGAATGACCTCAGCGCACAGGTGGAGGCTTGTTTGCAGAAAGCAGCTCATTCCTAAAAAGCTGCTTCAGCAGCCTGGAGCTGTTCCACCAGGCACCTTCCCCAGCACTGAATTACTGCCCTGTCCAAGGGTGACCCACCTGAATAGGCTCTGTGCAAACAAATGGGCTCCTCCTCAAACTTCGCATACCCTTTTCTTCTTGTGACAGATGTGGAGACAGAGCTAGGCTTACAGCAGGGTCATTCTGAGAATGGGGATTGGGCTTATGAACCAAAACAAGAGCCCTAAAGCCTGCAGTCCTGTATCCTGCTCCAGTGAAGTCTGCCCATCAAACAGTGTTGAGTTTAAGCTGCTCACATACCAACCCTGCAATCTTGATACCTGGAAGGCTGCATCCCATATCTACAAAGCTGCCAGGAGCTTTAGAGGAAACAGTACATTGGGAAGCCAGTGTGCAGGAGAACTTGTCTTCCAGCTTTGTTCTCGGAAAACATGCTGAATACATGAAATCGGATACAAGGAGAAGAAAATTCTGCCAGGAAAGTTAAGGTGTGACTTTAGGGCTTTAGGGAGAAAGAAACAGCCTATTTCAAAATTTCTTAGTTGCAACTGAAGTTGCGGGAATTAGATAAAGAGCAAAACTAGGAAGTTGTGACAGCTGTGCACCATCAGCACAAACTACAAGGAGACCTTGTGGCTTTAGTTAGCTTCAAATAAACTGGTTTCTCTAGTTGCAACACTGCTCACTGGAAACATAAATAACATTTCATTTTATCTTTACACATTTGGGTTAAAAAGGAAAGTGCCAGAAGCAAAACCTGCAAAGGAGCAGAGAGATTCAGTTTACTGGGGGCAAGCTGGGAGTGCTGATTTCTCATAAGCAAACAAAAGGGATAGGGCTCAGGTCAAAACATCTCCTAATGAAGTTTAGCTGCAGTCTCACCACCAGAGTTTTTTCCACTGGGGCTGCAAAGATGAATTACAGAGAAATTGATTTCTCCCAGTCTTTCCCAGCACCATCCCTATATTCAAAGCCACATGATAGGATGGCAGAGGAAACCCGCCTTCCCCAGCAGTGGTGGTGGTGGGAGCTGCACACACCTTTGAGTACCAGACAAAGGAAGCAGTTTGACTCCTCAGGATTCCCCAGCCATCTATCCCCACACAGACATATTTGTGCCATACCTTCCCTGCCCCATCCTGCACAGATCACACAGCCCGGGTCTCTGCTTCAATCTTCTGCTCCCCATGTAGGTTTTCCAGTTCTTGGACCTGGGCCACATTCTGTCTGATAGCAATCTCTGGCCCCCCTCCATACAGTGTGCTTAAATAAATCCACGTCTCCTCAGAAATCTGCCCATAATCAGCACCTGAAAAGGACAACAGCAATAAGCAGACATGTAGCCAGTGGCCTTTGCTCCAAGCAGCCATCGGACGGAAAGACTGGTGCATCACAGCATGGAGGACATCTTCCCCAACCACCTCCCACTGCTCAGGCCCATCACCAGAAAAGCAAGGCACACCTGGTACCTGCAGCTGCACTGTCCAAGTCAACCAAAGCCCCCAGCCCGGTGGCAGCTCTGCTCTACACGGCTGTAGCAGCAGTGGTCTCCACCAGCCCTCTGCAGTGCCACCTGCTGCTGGAAGCCACTGAGGCTCCACAGCAGTTCAGCTGACAGCTTTGGGATCCTGCTGCAGTCACTTCTTCCTGTCCTCAAAAGGAACTGAGCAGCAACAGACCACAATACAGGGCCTGCCTGACCCTCTCTCATGCACAGCAGTGAATGAGCTCTGACAGCCCAGGGAGCCTACAGAAATGCAGACACACCAGTTCCAGGCAGCTGGGATTCCACTGCCTCAGAGAGTCTAAAAAAACTCCTTTAAGCTGTCCTAGGAGGAATGACTTAAAGTGGTCAAAACACAAAGCAGGGAAAGCAGAGACCTTTGCTATGCAGGTTACAGAGGAGGAGGAGAACAGAAATGGTTGCTTTGAGAGATAACCAAGATACAAATGCAATCTTCATCTGCTTGGCAGGAAACCCCAGCGGTCCAGTGAGGACAGCGTAAGCAATATTATTTCACAAGCTGGACCAAAGCAGATGTTGAGTAAAGACAAGTCAAGAGCAGCACAAGATCAAAGCTACAATACTGGGAAAGGGATATGATGGAAAGGATTTGGGGAACAGCAGGAGATGGAGGACTGCAGGATTTGCTGTAGCCAGTCACATCAGCAAGTTGGTCATGCAGGAGCTGCCAATGGAGAACTGAGATGGCTCATTCAGGGCAATCAGCACAGGGACATACAGAGAACCGTGTTCCTCTGCAACACCATCTGGTTCTGTTACTGCTTCCTTACAGATAGACCCAGTGGAACACACTCCCTCACGTTTTAGGAACACTACAAGATGGCAAGGACATGCCTTACCCTGCTTAACTTGCACGTGGCCACCTGCTTTTGTGAGTGCAATCTTGGTGTTGTCAATTGGTCCAGGAGGCTCTGTAAGAGAATAAACATGTTTAGAACGATTCTGCTTTCCACGTCGTCACCAAATTCAGCTCATTTCCAATGCTAGTTCTCTTGTTATTTCTGCCCTGCCTGGGGGAACTGCAGGCAGTTTGAGTGGCTGGTTTCTGGACTCCTTGCAGCCTCAAGTCATACCTGTCAGGTACAGTGCTCACTGAGGAGGTACACCTAGCATATATACTTATTTCCATTCTACCTCTCACCACCGACAGTCTCCATCGGTCTCTGGCTTCTTACCATTATCCTTCCCCTTGACAAAGGCTTCCCACTCACGGAACCACTGCATGCTGATACAGTAGATGACACTTGGAGACTCCTCTGCCTGGAAAGCCTTGTTTAGCTGGGAGAGCAGAGGAGAACAGAGAAATGCAGGAAAGATTTAGTCACTACTGAGATCTGGGGGAGCTCCTTCTGTTAACTGTAAGGCAGCCTTTCCATTCTTCAGAACTACCCTTTGTAATCCCACCACCTTCTTTGCAAAGTGTTCCTGCTAACTAGAGCAGGCAAGAGACTAGGACGGTCTCAAACTTTATGTCTCCATACAGCATTATTGTATTCCAGCTGCCCCTCCCATGCTGTTAGCACTGGGGAACCCCAAGATCAGTCTCCTGGCCATGCTCTAGATCATGTTTGGAAAACAAGGACAAGAGTTTTCCACTAACTGTCTGCAACAGGGCTCCATTTTCCACCTCTATACTTTGCCATTGCCTCCAGATCCTTCCCATACAAACCTTGATGAAGGTGTCGATTTCAATTCTCCTGCGTTTGGCAAGTGCTTCAATCTCCACTTGGCAAATGGAACACACGTATAGATGGTTCACAGCAGGGCCGCCCCCAAACCTGAGCACAGGAAGACAGGGAAAGGAATGCAGAACAGCAGGAAAATGGAAGTGCTTCCCAGCCCTGAATACTACACAGATGGATTTTTACACTACTCCAGACACTGGTGAAGGAGGTGCACCTGCAGCTGTTTTCTGAACGGAGAGTACTGCCTTTATGCAACACAGTGAGGGTCTCAATATTGGTCTGGGACAATGCATTGATATCGCTCATTTTGGTTTAGATTAGTAGGCTCTACCAAATACAAGTCCTTGTCAGTCCACACCAAGTACCGCACACCTTTAAGGTGCCATTGGAAATCATTATGTCTTGGTCAATGCCTGAGATGGGAAGACCCCAGGCAGACTGTCTAATTAAACAAAACGCACTAGGACGAAGAATGAAGTGGCAATATTCACCTGTTGTAGAGATATTCCCACACGTTTTGGGGCAGAATCACAACCAGGTCGTCAATGTAATGGTATTTATTAGGAGGGATCCCTGTGGAGGAAAGCAAGAGGGAGAATTAACCAGGGAACTCGTTATTGCTGGATAAAGACACAAATAGCAAAAAGAGAGATCTTCCTTGATGAAAACTCTCCGATTCTAGAATCTGCTTCCTCTGCTAATGGAAGACATTAAAGACTTCATTGATTTTGAAAGTTTCTCAATTCACAGCCTCAGTTTCTAATCAAGCGCTTCATTTCCAATTGGAGATACACAAACACAAGGGCTCCCAAGCATGACAGATGAAGCAGACCAGTAAAATGTGGTATTGGTTCCCTTCAGTAGTGTGCGCTCCATTCTCCAAACACACACTGAAAGACAACCTTGCTGACAGAGTAACACAGAAGGACATTGCCTTATCTGCTTTCTACAGGTTTGTTTTTAAAAACAAGCAGAGAACCAAATACTGTTGTTTCCCAGCACTAGCCATTCCTCCAGTCCTCTGATCAGCAGGACAATGGGGTAATTGTCTCATCTCTCCCTGAGCAGGCTGGAGCTTCTGCAGATGAACCAGATTCTACTGAAGCATGTACTGTAACAGGACTACAGCTGGAGCTTTTTTTCTGCATTTGTTAATGCACCAGGAAGCAAAAAGGTATAGCTGAAAGTTGCTTTTCCCAGGTTCAGCAGCACTGCCTTACCTCCATGAGAGCACAGAAAGGTGTGATTGGTGATGGGACCAGGCTCAGCAAAGGTGTTGAATTTATTGAGCCACTCTCGAGAAATGTAGAACTGGAGTAAACTGTGCTCCTTCATGCTGGCAAGGGACACAACTTTCTGACGCTCTCGCACAGCCTCTTCACTGCTTTTCCTTAAGTAGGGAAAGGAAGAGAAAATGAAGCAATTCCTGAACTCTTAGTTTTCCATGCACATTTCTAGGTATTCTGCAACTATGAAGGGACTGCTGCACGTGGGCACTGCTCACCTGTAGAACAAGACATAGGCTTCTGCATTCTGTACCACGGTCTCATGGACTTCAGTGACGTACTGGTCATCAAACTCATACCACTGGCCATTGATCACGTTCTGACAGTAGGCTATGTAATGCCCACCTGTAACAAAAGAAACACAACACAGCTGAGATTCAGAGTGCAGACAGAACTCAGGCCTGGGGTAAGGTCAGCAGCACAGACAGGATTAGCTGCTGGCAGAAAAAGGAGAGAAAGCAAAAAAAAAAAAAAAAAAAAAAACAACCAACCAACCAAAAAAACTGTCACCCTGGTTTGCCTTCCTTGGAAAGGGTCTCTCAGTGAGATCAAACACTGGGAAAGAGTCTAGGCCAACCTATTGGTGAGGCCACAATAGCTGCAGGGAATCTGTCAGAAGCTGTTTAGTTCACTTTTCAAAGGGCAGAGACTGAGCAACTCTGGGAAATGGAGGAACAGGCCTTACACTGTACTTTATCCCAGAAGAGGTGTTGCCTAGCCCTGGAACACACTTCTGCTTTGCTCATACTCATCTTGTTCCTGTTCACCTCTGCCATATACTCACAGGAAGAAGGACTTACTGCCTGCTGTGCCATGGTGGCAGATGACTGACAGCAGGTCGTAGGTGGTGATCTGGGAGACACACTCCTTGGCTAGGAAAGGTCGCAGATCCAGCCCTTCCAAGGGGAAGGAGACATGACTGTTGATCTTGAAGGAATACATCACCTCATGCCGGAACCGTTTCAAGTGAATGCAGAGAATCTAAAAGATCAAAAACAGAAAACACTGAAGTGCAGTTTTGCTGTGGGTATTCTGATCTGACAGCATATCTCTCTGCATCTGATCTTTGCAAGAGTTTTTTTTCCTGTTAGTCACGAATCCTGCTGGCTCATCAGCTTAAAATGGGAAAGTCTCTTCTGGTCTAGATACAGGACTTTGCCACCAAAACAAACTGCTATTTCAGTTCTACCTCTAGCCTCCTTACCTTCTCAAACAGTGGCTGCTGAAAGAAAAGTAAGAAACAAGGTGCTCTTACTCACCTCTGGTAGCCGGAGGACTTTGCAGTACTTTACTCCATTCCTCAATCTGAGGGAGAGAGAGAAACTAGCTGTGAGAAAACTAAAGCAAAGGGATGCCAAAAGGCAAGGGAATTGTCTGGTTGCATCTTGCTCACTTTGAAATCCAAGACACATCATGAATTTCAGCAGCAACAAATTCAGGCTTTTTGCAAAATCCTTCCCAAATGAGGCCTGGCATAAGCAGTTTGTCATGCCTCTTCTTTCTAACGCAAGAGCTCCATTACTGCCAAGCCATGTCCCTATTCATACCCTTCTTCCTTTCTTTTCCCCACTGAAGCCAGCACTTTTTCTACCTGCTATCAGTGACCTCTCAAGACCCAGTATGAGAAACCCACTATAAGACAAGACAAGGCAGCACTCAGCAGAAACGTCCAGGCAGAGGATATAGCAAAACGTTTAACAGTGGTATAAAGAAATAAAGTTCCAGAAATATAATACAGGTAACGCAGACTTACTTTTTACACCGTTCACAACTGTACATGTTGTCCCCTGTAGATGAAGAGAAGAAAGCTGTTATGCAGTTACTCAGAGCACACAACTCTGATATGAATACATTTACATCCCATGCAGAAAGATCACGTTAAGCAGATCCTGACCCTCTTCTTAGGTGAGAAGAGATCAAAACTAGGAGAAAAATTCACACACAAGTGAATACAGCAAATTGTTTAAGTCCTCTAGGACTTAAGGAATGGATGGAGAAAGCAAAGAAGCTAAGAAGGCTAAGGAGCCATAGAACTTAAAAACAACCAACAGCCATGTCTGCTCCTCGCTAAGAACACTTTCACCTGGATTCAAAATGAAAAAGCAGCACCCCTGCGCAGATGGGAAAACTCATTTCTGCTCAGAGAAGCTGAACTGTCAAGTTTCGGTAGTGCCAGACTTTAAGTGAAATACTATAGCAGGCTTTCCAGGAGACTTAATCCACCCCCAAAATGCATGTGAAATATTCCTACATGCAGTTTTTCTTGTTTCTGGCTGTCAGACTCCACTGAAGCTGACTCACCTTTCAACTCATCTGCTGCAAAAAAGGCAGCAAGACAATCCTCCAGCGTCACAACAGGACCCCAAAACCAGCTAGGGATACAGGACACCACAAATCTGCAGAAGAGAGGAGATCAAGAGTTACATGTAAAATAGTTGGACACTCTGGCTTACAAAACTCCAAATGGACGGGTGTTCTTCTAGCTGTACGTCCTAAGCTCATCACATGCCCCAGAGGCACAGGGAAAGCATAATTTCTCTCAGCTGATAATCCTATTGTAATTGCTCGCACTGGAAGTGATTTGGAGAACTACACTACTAATTCATTTGCTCTGGAGGGCAAGACAGAGCTAAAGGCAGAACTGAGGGATTACATTTGCACACGAAATCTCAATGTGAATGACAGAAGTAGAAGAACAGCAGCAGCTGGCTTACATGAAAAGGCCAAAACAGACCTGTGAGGTACCACATACTGTCCTTGTCCAAGGAACAGTTACAATTGACATTTCTGCTGTAATCACCAGTGCTTAGGGACAGTTGCCTTCCAGCCACTGCAGGGCAAACCCCAGAAGAAAGAGGTCCCACACAGGGAACACACCTCCGGATGTACTCCATGATGAAAGCAATCCAGCCTTGTGAGGCATAGTTGTCCCCACATGCCCCTGTCTTAGCTGGCACATTTTGGTAGATGGCAGAGTGCAGCTTGGCCAGGTCCTCCTTCCCTGGGATTGGGAGTGACAGGTCCTGGAATGTCTCCACTGTCGTAGAAACCTGGAAATATCCAAGAGGAAGAGGCCTGGGTTTCCTGTGTGTGTAATGGAGCTGGGACCTGACATTCATCATCACCTTTTATCACTGTTTGGATTTTGTCTGGGCTAGAAACCTGACCTGGCAGTAAGAGCAACTCACTCTGGCTAATTATTCTTAACTGCTGTCAGCAGGAAGACTTTCATCATGTTTGTAGCGTTGGAATCTTTTCTGATGTGAATGTGATATTGCTAGGCCAACTAAGTAACACAGATAAGCAAACAGACTACTGTGGAGGCAGACAATTTCTTGGCATAGCAGGTCTCTCACACCTCCTCCACCACCCACCTATCAAAATTTTAGCAGGCCTCCAAATACTGCATCCCACAGTATTTGGAAATAGGAGCTCCATTTCCGAAGAAGAGGTCTACAGGCTAGAGGACTGTGCTGTATGACTGACAGCTATCAGGAGACTCACTCTGTCGCAGGTGAGGCACTGCACCAGGCTGAGAATGGAGCCATCGAAGATGTCAGAAATCACACTGCGATAACGAAGTTCTTTCTTCTTTTTCCCAGAAGGCTGCATCTGGGCTGAAAGAGAGACGAAGAGGCCCCACCACATAGCAACTCTTTCCCAGTCTCCTGTCTCGAGTAGAGTCACACAGACACACAAGAACACAGGACAAGAACTGATCCTGCGTGTTCAGGATCATGTTTTGCTCTAAGCTTTACACTTTACTTCCTCTCCGCCCTCACCTGTCTGTGTACTTTGTCCCCTTTTTTCCCCCCTCTAGCATTTACCACGTGTTCGCCAGGTGTCTTGTGCTGGAGAAGACTCTGCACAGCAGGGACTGGCCAAACACACACTCTTGTTTAATAACAAACCCTCTTCCCTACGCACATGTACATGGAGACAGAGTGCTTTTCATCAGGCCAGAACATCTGCGGCTGTGCTGACCTCAGCCGAGGGGCTGGGACACAGTTTTGGAAAGAATGGTATTATTGAACAGCTGTAGGGACAGTGGCATAAGCACATGCCATTGTGTTTGCTGGCTACGCAACGCTGAGAGATTTTGTTCTGCAATTTGCATGGGATGAAGAGGCGAGTTTGACAACAGAAGCCAGGCTCCACTCTGAAGCCTAACAATGCTCCCAGCACCAGAATAACTTTTGCAGCTTAATTCTTTCATTGTGAGCCCAAGATGTCTAAGAGCCCAGAAGCTCTCTCCCAGTAACATCATCTTACAGCTCCTTGACCCACACGCTATGACGTGCAAGTCTGGCAGACAAATGTTTACACATCTCCACAGTCCCCTAAAGGGACAGAGCTTGTGCCCAGGACTTCATAGCCCTTTTATTAATAACAAACACAGCACGCAGACATAGACATGGAAATCATTTCATGCTCCAATATAAAAGCATACTAGAACATTTGCTGTATCCAGAGCTTGACTCTACCTGCAGCTTTACTGTAGTCTTTGCCTGGTACGATTTTAGAAAGCACTGATATTCCAGGGGAACCAGCACTTCTTACAACTGTTAATCAAGGATCATGAAGTACTCCTTCCCTCCTCTGCAAATGAACCCCTCCTCCTCCACATGCTCCCCTTTGCCTCCCAGCACCTGACCTCTTTGCGCTACCTTTCTTGAGTACATAGGAAGGTCCGAGCCTGGCAGGACTGGAACGAGGAGGACTGCTAGAGAGCTTGGAGTGCATTTCGTGATGGACTGGACTGCAGGGGCGTGAGGAGCAGCGCACGTAGGCATCATTATCGGGTTCTGTTTGGGAAAAAGGGGAGGCAGAAGAGCACTGGTGAAAATCCATTATGAAAGCCAACTCTGTTACAGTCAGCGTCAGCCCAGCTCTTTCTCAGCACTCACAGTTCAGTCGATATTAATTGTCCTACTTGCATAGGTTGGCAGATACAGCTCCTTCAGTGCAGGGATAAGAGTGCATACAGAGCTCTACTGAACAGCTAATAATTATAAAAAAAAAACTGCCATTTTTTCACACTTGTGACTAATTAGGTTTTACAGCTTGCTCCTGTATCCCTAATGCACATAAACAGCATTGCTGCCTTCAGTGCCAGTTGGCAGAGTAAGACTCTGACATAAAAAAGTGTTGAAAGATCGGATATGTTCAGTTTGAGGTGACTCCACACCTACATCTTAACAGCTGCTCTTTTCTTTTCCCTGACATACCAAAATGCACAAACTGTGCATCACCCTTTTCTCTCCATAAAGTCCATAGTCCAACATTAATGAACACGTTCTTCCACGTCTTTTTTCACAGCCAACATTTCCCCAGGCCAGCCTATCAGATAAAGCAATGTACATATATAAAACCTTTTTCTTAAATTAGGAAAAGACGTAAATACTGCATCCGCAGGTTTGGCAGAGGCAGCTATCTGCCTTCAGGATGTAGGATTCACTCAGCTCCAGAAGCACTTCAGCCTGGCTAAGCACCTCCCTGGCTCACTTAGGTTTTCTTACAGAAGCGAGCATGCACAAAGGCAGAACTACCGCCAGGGACACTGCAGAAAGTCTTGGATGTAAAATCTTTTGAAACACATAGAAAGAACACACACATTATGTGTTGTTTGCCACTGCACTACAACACCATCCCAGTGTAGGACGATAACACATCTCACAAATAACGTGACTGGAAGAGGTTTATACCTGGCGTCCTACATGGGCTGGCAGGACGGGGAGCTGGGAGCGTCTCAGGTGAGGCTCTACCATCCACTGGCATCATAGTAGTATCAACATCCGCATCCTCATCCACCTGCTCCGAGTTGCTGCGCCGATGGCCACAGGAGAACTTTCTGTCCTTCATCCTCTCTTTCTCGGAGATCCCTCTCCCTGCTTCATCCTGGATCAACAACTCTGTCTCTGCCAGGGAGCTGCTGCCCATGCCCCCTGTGGTCCGGCTTTGACCATCTCCTTCACCCCTGTCACTGCTCGAGTCACAGGAGAGGAACTCATCCTCTGAAGGACTTCGGTCACCCTCTTGCTTATCGTCCTGGTCACTGGTATCCAGATCTCTCGTCTCTGCAACAATGGGTTCCTTCAGTTCTTCATGAAGCTGATCCATCAGGCAGCGCAGGAATTCCTGAGTGTCCTGAAAACCAGAAGTATTTCCATGTTACTATCCATCCAGAAATGGGGCGAATAAGAGGGGCAAAAAAAGATAGAGCTCCATTCATAGCCTCTTTCAATGCTGCCCACAAAAGTTATCCACCTCTGTAACACAAGGAGACCCTCCTAAAGCAGAGAGTACCATGGAGATGTATCAACAAGCATGTCTGCTCAACAAGTGTCTAACTCCTAATGATAAAAAGGCCCATTTTTTATCTGAACATCTTCAGCTGAAAGACACAGGAAAACTAGATAGCAGCTGCAACATGCAAACCATCATCTTATTTATCAGGGTGTTACCACTGATAAGAGGCGAGAGACCAAGAGAAACCTAAGGAAGACAGCAGGCCATAGAGAACAGACTCTTAACCACAAAACAATTTTCATGAACACTGACTTCTGCTTATGGGAATCCCTCTCTTAGAGAGCGCAGATTAAAATCTTTAATAAATAGGGAATGGGACCAGAAACCAAAGACTATACAGTCAAGGCACAAGCTCCTAAATTTACAATGCGTGGTAAAAGAACTGATATGTTGGCTTCAAAGGAGCTGCTGGAAAGCAACTTGATATTTTGACAATTCCAGAAAGTTAATTATGATGTTTCTGTTATTTTAAAGAAGCTTGGCTTTCAGCCTGCCCTGTCTTCCTTTCAACTTTATCTCTTAACAGACGAGTTTTTCAATCCAACGTACTTCACAAAAGGATAAATATAGAAATTCTTTCATTAATCATTATTTTTATCCTCTGTTTTGACTTGCTGTCAGAATCACAGTTTAGATATACTCTCTACTGTCACTTCTTTTGTAAATTTTCAAATCAAACATAGTTTGATGTTTACATTTTATTCTAAAGAATAAACACTGGAGACCGCGATAAAAACTTCAAAGAAAAAGATACTATCTTTAAAATGAGATTTAGTTTGCCGTAATTCCCCAGAAAAAGAATATAGAACATAGGTATCTTTAACTTCTTAGAACAGATTAATCCAGGTTTTACAGCTATAATATGAATAAATAATACCTAACTTATATAGCATGTATCAATAGATCTCAAAGTCCTTTATAAAGGAGATCACCAGCATAATTTCAGGGGTGAGAAAGCTGACACAGGAAGATGCACTGACTTGGTACCAGCAAGCCAGAGGCAGAGCCTGGAAGAGAAGCCAGGTCTCCTGAATCCCACCCACGTGCTCTATCAGATCACTGACACAAAATAGGCGTGACGCCTGAGCTCTAGCTCTTCTCTCTGAACACAGGCACCACCATTGCAGGAAGGAAAAAAAAAAAACACCATCTATGGAATAATGGCATGTTTTTGTTGAGGCCCCACCTGCTGTGCATAGCCTCGGAACATGGGGTTGACGAGTTTAATTCCATGGGATAGACTGCTTGGAACAACATAACTCGGACTGTTTAGATATGGAGAAAAAAAAAGAAAAAAAGAGTTAGTTTGCTTATCAGGCCTGGAGGCAGTTTGTGTAATAAGCACCAGAACAGGGTGTGGTAACTAGTTAAAGAGGACAAAAGATAATTATGCACCTGCAAAGCTCGGTCTTAATTTCTCTATTAGCTGGGTGACATAAAAATTAAGCGAGAGAAAACATCTCAGTCATTTCAGTCTATCCTTCCAGAGAGAATCTTCCCTAAGTACATTTAAGTTAAAGCTCTGTTCACACTTTGAATTGTCTCAAGTGATTCTGTCCAGAGCAGGGTTTTGCAGTTAGTTACTCAGTTTGATTTTGCAGCAGCATGTCTGTCTCAAAATCTGGGTGGGCTGGCCAGGGACCAGTAAATGAGGTAAGTCAAAACCAATACTAAATTGACATTTTTCTGCTTCAAAGTCTACAGCCTGCTGCACAAAGATACAGTTCACTTTTGCTCTGCATCTTACTTATCCTTTGTAATCAACTAACATGAAACAAATATGAAATGCCATTTAGACTCCTGGTTTGATTTTTTTCCCCCCCAGTCAATTACAGTTGCACAGAGCAGACATCTTAAATTTCAACAGAGCTGCATTATTTTACCCTGTGCTTTGAACCAGTCTACCAGTCTAGAATTTGATCCAATAGCAAACATTTCCCAAAAAGCCACCTGCATTTTCCACTCTCTTTGGTA
Organism: Anseranas semipalmata; assembly: GCA_013399115.1. Classification (NCBI taxonomy): domain Eukaryota; kingdom Metazoa; phylum Chordata; class Aves; order Anseriformes; family Anseranatidae; genus Anseranas; species Anseranas semipalmata. Next base: position 224,200 of record VXAA01003852.1, on the reverse strand, counting down.
AAATCTCTGTGTCAGATCCGTACCACTTTTTCCATCCAAATCACCAGTTCCTCTGCTAGTCAAGAGCAGCACCTTCAAGTGCTGGTCAGTCCATGCAACGTACTCAGAAATAGCCAAGGGTGTTCCCTTATCCCACCATTTTTTCTTCTCTGCCAATAGGAAAGCTATATAAAAAAATCTCTTTCTTTTTAGCATTACAACATTAAGAATGTATTCTTCTGATCACTGACATCAATATGCCTATTTTAGCACCAGAAGCAGGATATAGGATCTCCTAGATAAAGGGAAATCCATGCATACCTGGCTATGGGGGGTTTGAACTGACTGCCTGAGAAGACGCACGTATCACTGAAGATCCCATTTCTTTTTGCTGATGCCATACTTCAGAACCAACATAAATATGAAACCTGTCCAGATTAGCTTAGGGAGCGACCACTCACCGCTTCTTATGCCAAACCTCAGACACCAGCTTCTGGTAACTTTTGCACAATGCTGGTTTCTTATCTGTACGGACCAGTCCACCACATTCCAGAAAAAACTGTGTGAGAGGTGGGCTACAAGATAAAAACAAAGAATTCAGTGTATAGAGATTTCTCCTTTGCCTCTTCTTAAGGATTTATCAAAATTTAAATGCATGCCTTTCTGAAAACATGCTTAAGATATTGTTTTTAAATCATGGGAAGAAGTGATTCCAAATACAGACTTCATTTCTAACTTAAAATGAGTAAAAAAGGCTGATCCAAATCTCTTCTGGGTATACAGAAGAGATCCTGAAACTAGTTTTCAGCAGGATGGCTAGAGAATATTTTAGGATATGGGTTGTTAGAATGGTATCACTGGGGAGAACAGAAAGATGTGACATGCTTTCCCATGTGATAAATACATTTGTGTCACAGTGGAAAGGCGTTTTACTTCCAGCATCCATCTAAACACAAGTCTTATACATAGACACAAGTTGGCTATTCACTCATTTTCCTACTATAAAACTTCCATTTTCCTAAACAAACACTAAATTTTACATATTCCTTTTTCTGCACCTAGGCTGGCTGATTTCTCTTTGCATGACTCATGAAGGTCTCAGATCAGAGGCGCCACTTTTGATATTTAGTGAAGTCTAATAAAGACTCAGCTGAAAGGCCCTAATGCCTACCAGTTAGAGAGAGCCTGAAGTGCTGCATTCATGTAGCAGGAGTTCCCAAGATTTTTCATTCCAGTAAGGCCTAAAGCACAAACAAGAGAAGCATGAAACACTTTCCAGAAGTGCTGCTTTCTACATTCCTTTCCAAAGGAGAGGGAATTTGGCTCTTTCTAGGCAGGCTCTGCACTCTGCTCCTAGGAACCTCTCAGTGCAGGTCCTAGAGATTGCATAGTTACCCTCACAGCCCTTTCATCAACTTGATGCAGAGTTACCTCTTGGTTTCAAATCATCATCCTCTGATTCGGATTCGCCTTCATCAGCCACTGCAATTGGAACAGCTTTCAAAGGGTGAGCAGGCAATGGAGAATCCTAGATTAAAGACAGAAAAATAAGCATCAGTGAGAGTCCTGCTTCAAAAGATGAATTGTAAGAGATATCATCTTATACGTAAATCTAGCCAGCCTTTAAAAAAGCACTTTTGGCAGAGAAGAACCAGTTACGCTGTCTACCCTTCTCAGTAATGTATGTAGGGAATAGAAATGGTACCATTATTGCTCCCAGTACGCATGATGAAAGAGGCATCAGGAATATGCAGCAGTGTCACAAGTACATGTGCTTCCAGTCTGACAGCTAAAATTTTGATAGGCTGTGCAATGAAAATTAAGATGTCACAGCTGTTGTGGTTCCTCCCAGAAACAGATGCCCCACAGAAAAGGCTAGGAAAGGTTAAAAAAAAATCAAAATGGATATTCAAGTCATTTGGAAGTCTTCTTGTGGGGAGATTCTGTAAGACCAAGCTATTGGTTCTCTGACTACAGGTAGCCAGAGTCAGTGAAAGAGTTCCTATCACAATAATAGCCTGGACAATAGCGGAAATTTCTTGGCTAACTTTGCAACAGGTAAACAAAAAGCCTGCCAAGCATTCAACCCTGCCATGCTATGACACAGACCCACCGGTTCAGTGAACTTCACTGGTGGTGACTGCGTGTGCGTTGCCAGCCGCTGGTCCAAGAACACCTCCTTTTCACAAGCATAACACCAGACCCGGAAAGTGGTCAGATTCACTGTCAGGTTATGCTTTTTGGCCTAGAAATTGAAAAAAATGAAATAATGATTTGACAGCTGGCTCAAACTGAAGCACGGGACCACCAGATTAGGGTACAGGAGGATTAGGTAAGGGGAAAAATCCATCTCTCTCTGTCTTATGGTGGACAACAGAGAAAAGCTCACCTGTGCATGGAGCGTGCTATGGTCAGCAAAGGACTCCCCACAACCAACATAAGGACAACCAATCTAGTGAGAGAAAGAGCAAAAGTACAATGGCACACCAAATTAAACCCTTTCACAAAACAGTCTGCAACTCCAGCTGCAACTTGAGAATTGATCTTGCCATTTTTCTAGCCTTCTTGTTTTTCTAGGGCCCAGAATAAGACAGAAGATTGAAATTGCTTAATTTAAGAAAGAAAACCCGCAAACCCTACATGTAAAGTCCCCATTCCAAGCTGCTCCAACAGGCAGCTCATTTGACCAGTCTCCAAATGTCTGGGCATTCCAGTGTAAAAATAAACTGCCCCTGCCCACCCTCATGCCCTTTGTCATTCCTTGCTGCCTCACTGCCCTAAGCAACTGCCCTGTCTTCTGAGGTCTCACACTTGCAGCCTCCCTTCACAGCTGCCAGCAGAGGCAGTCAATCCTGGGCATTATATTTGTTCCTACTGGGCCTATCAGGGGGAAATCACCTATGAGGAATGAACTGTTACATCTTAGCATATTCTGACAGCATTAGCTTTTAATTTAGGGAGACTTCTTGGAATCCATCAAAAAACAGTAGATATTTCTACTGTGAACCCCCCTCGTTGCTTCCAGCTCTTTTTTCTGGTCCAATACATTTTCTTTTTATATTTTTATTTATATTTAAGAGAAGTCCCACCATATCATGCACACAAACAGCAAGCCATTTTTACCTGAAGACAAGCCCAGAGATTTGGTCCCACAGCTCCACATGACTGGCAAGTTCCCTGCGTATTCATGATAAAAGAAGGTTTGTTTGCTTGTTTGTTTTTTTTTTTTTAAGTAATCTAATCCTTCAAGAATGGGAAACTTCTCTATGAGACAGGCCTCCCAAGCCTGCAGCTCACGGTACTTTATTTCTTAAATCCATGCTTCCGATTAAATATACACTTTGCAGTGTGTTAGATAAGTGACACATTTGAGCAGGATAAGGCGTCAGTGAGAAATACACCAGATGGGATCGACAAAGGCTTACTTTACGGGACATGTGCAAGGTACTCTTCTCTACAGAGATAGGCAGCATTTTCTTCAAAAAGCAAACATGCAAAAGTATGCACAATAGCAAAAAGGGAAAGGACTGACAACCAAAACACCCTGTACCTTGGATTTGAGCAGCAGATCATCCCTGGTCACCTCTCCTATGGAATCCAGGTGAGGACAGATGTCTCTTGTATCCCCCATTTTCACCTGTGGGAGGGTGTTTTCCTAGGACAAGAAACGATGGTTCCACTCAGTTACCTGTCAGAACTGCTCTCACAGACTGCAAGAAGATAAATTAGCATGTTTTGTATATTAGTATATTAAAGATTAAGATATTCATCTTTAACGTTCAAAGAGATCAAAGCAAATAGTTCAAGTAACCCAGTGATATTAGCTAGCACAGTTCCGACCCACTGTTGAGTGGCTGCATTATGATATTGTAGGTAAGCGAGCAAGGCAGTGGGGTGTGGAAGAAAACATATGAACAAAGCTAATAATCTATATAACACAGAATGTGCGTTCAGAAATGTAGGAAGGTGCTCAGCACACAGGAACAGCTTCAGGAGCACAGCTGCTGACTCAGTTTCAGGTAAGCTATCAGGCCAAGAGATGGATTTGCTGTAGCTTGTAAAATCACACCACAAAACGAAAGCAGTGGCGCAGTGAGCCACTGACCACCCTCTTCTTAACCTCAAACTGCCAGACTGTCTGGATCACGTAGCATCTCTGAATGATGGAGGGGCCTAAAGCAATAAATAAAAACTCCCATTAATTCATACGTGCCTTACATACATAACTTAACTGGTCTTATATACCATAAATACACTGTACTCCATTAGCCTGACTAGACTGGTAAACTACGCTTTTCCCCCTAGAAACTGGGTCTTATATCCTAGCTCAGCAGGTAGGGTGGGAAAACAAATCTGGTGATCTGAACTTAATTCCTCTTACCAAACATAAACATGCAGCATGAAGAGATACAAATCTAATTAGCTTGTTTGCATGAAACTTAGATTAAAAGGGAAAGGCCGCTGCAGCCCAAGACAAGTACTTAGCATATGGTGTCTAGGGGCCTCTTGCTACCCATACTGTGATGATCTGGATCAAGCATTTAGTTCTTTATTATACTACTTTATCAAACATTACAAATATGATTACTGTTTTAATAAAGCTGTGCAAGAGGGAAATAGACTTAAAAGATCTCTAACTGATAACCAGTCTTCAGTCTCAGGAATTTATCATTTAATATAGATTTTTAACAATATGAGTCACGTAACTCTCAAAGACTGTATGAAATGTAACACTGTTCCACCCAGCTCATGCATCCAAGCACAGCAAGTACAGAGGATTTCAGAGCTGCATGCTTACGAGCACAATAAACAGTTTCATGGTGGTCCATGAGTACATTAAAGACTTTAAACATGTCTCAGAAATGTGCAGCTATAAAAAGATGAAAAGGGTTTGTGTTTCTTAAGCATAGTTCAAGTAACCTCACTCGTGGCTGTTAAAGTAAAAAAAAAAAAAAAAGACAAGTGATATTAACAGCACACAATGGGATCCAAAACATTACTGTTGGCTGGAAATTAAGCAGATATGAAAAGCTTACATCATTACAAAAAAGAAATCAAAAATTCTGATGAACTTGAAGTTAACAACTCCAGCAGCGTGGTTGCTACTGTCTGTTGTCTTCACATTTTGAGGATACTTGAAAGAACTTCCAGTGCCACCTGGTCTGAAGTAATAACAGTAGGGGAAAAAAAAAAAAAAAAAAAAAGGATAAACAAATACGCCATTTCAGCAACACTTATCTTGGGAGCTGAAAAGCTTGCCTAGCACCTTGCCTTGGCAGAAGACAAACCCCAAGGATAATTTTATAACAGTGTTTTTGCAGCACTCTTTGGAACTGAACTGAAGGAGCAAAGCAAAACTGGAGGGGGAACAAATCATATTTACATACTACAAACACAGCAGTGGTTGTAACCAGGATCACAGTAACCTGTGAAGAGATGCTTAACAAACAACTGAGTAATCTCACGCAGCTTCACAGAGAAGCAAAACAGTATCACGTAACATACACTGATTTAAAAGAGAAGAGACGAGACCATTATATCTGTGACTAACGCATAAAACTGGGACACCTTCAGGCTCTGAGTTCCTTCATCAAAACTGACTCCTTTTCCCAAACCTATCAGCTGATCCAACTAAAGAAAAAAAAAAAAGTATCAGTGCCATTTTTGCTATTTCACCTTCCCTGATTTTTTATCCCTTTCCCAAAGGAGGTTTCCCAGAAAACCTAATGAACAAAATATTGTTTTAAAATGAACTCCAGACCCCCTAATCTCCAGCAGCTTAAGCTAACTGGGAACTGGTTTTGGAATGCACTATGTTAAGTACAGTTGTGTGGATGGTTTCACTGCATTCCGTGGGACCACCCCTCTACTCAAAATTAAAACCATGCCTTTAAGCTTTCCAGCACTGGGATGCTGAACTTCCCACCTAGAGCTTCCTTTTCTAAATAAAGCAGGGAAAACGTCATTTTCACCTCTCAGCCCTGACTAAATGCATCAGAAAAGGTTCAAAAAAAGTATTAAATCCCTGCCTCCCCACGGCTCTGCCCCAAAAGCTTTACCTGGAGCACACAGCTCTCAAACGCTGCTCAGGAAACTGGGAATTTAACAATAAAAGCACTGCCAGAAAGCTTAGTTTTGCTTGTCAAAATGTATTGTGTATGATGGGAAAAGAAGTTACCTTAAAACAAGTCCTTCAGCCTGTCTTTCTCAAGAAGCACTGTGGAAGAACAGCACGCGAACATGTCAGAACAATTCCACGGTAACTGCAGCCTGCTTCACTTGCTTAAGTTGCTGCCAAAATCAGGGTCTGCCTTGCACAGAAATGCATTTCTCAGTTTTTTGTATTTAGAGCAACTGTGTGGTTTTGTACCAAAACTAAAGCCAGTTTCCAACAATTCCCAATACGTGCAGGTGCGGAGCGCAGTCTGTGGAACTGCTCGCACAACTAAAACCGAATCTTAGCACGATTAAGAGATCTGCTCGCGCGTCCTGCATAACCTACCGAGACCAACGGGCACCCGCGGCCGCTACCAGCGACCCGAAGCAGGGGGCGGTCACCGAGCGGGCTGCAGACGAGAAAGCGCCAGAAACGCGGCGCTTCCCAGCCCAGCGCCCGCCGCAGCGCCAGCTGCAGACGGCGGCGGTTCGTTCACGGCAGGCACGGGAGGCCCCGTCTTAACGCACGTTTATTGCTTCGGGTCGCGA
>VXAA01003852.1:167977-209497 GCA_013399115.1 Anseranas semipalmata | reverse complement strand
CTCCCCCGAAGGCCGCGGGCTGAGGGGAGGCGGCCCCCGGGGGACGGGCAGGGGGAGGCGGGACGGGAGGTGCCGGGCCCCGCGGCGCCAGCTTGGCCAGCCCTTTGATCCCTTGCCTCGGGTTAGCGGGGTTCGGGCTGGGAAGGGACGGGACCGGGGCAGGACCGCGGGCTGCGCTCTTCTCGCCCCTGACGGCGTTGTCCGCTCCGCAGCTCTGCAGGAGAACCTGGACAGAAGGCTGTTTGGGCAGCACCTGGCGAACAAGGTGATCGTGAAGGCCGTGAGGGGCTTCCTGAACAACACAAACGCCAAAAAGCCTCTCGCCCTGTCCTTGCACGGCTGGACTGGAACAGGCAAAAACTTTGTCAGTAAGATAGTCGCCGAGAGCATTTATAAAAGAGGCCTGAAGAGTAAATACGTCCATCAGTTCGTGGCTACTTTACATTTCCCTCATGCTCACAACATCAACGTCTACAAGGTAAGGACGTGTCGTGCAACTCGCGGCAGGGGGCAGCAGTAACTGCTGTGTTGATTTATAAACGTTATAGCACTGCGGTGGTAATAGTTAAGATTTGAGAGGCCTGGCTAAGTTTATCCTGAGAAAAGGAACATTCCTTGTGCCCAACAGCCGGCAGTCTGGGGGTGTCTCCAGCCCCGCTCCTGAGCTAAGGTAATGCTGGCTGTGCCGCCCCGTGGGCTCCACCAGCAGCGTCTCCTGCACGCTGTCAGTTGTGGCTGTTAACAAGCTGCTCAAGGAGTCCATCTCCCAGGGTTGGACACCTGGCTTTGTTAACGTTGGAATGATTATTTTCCTGCATAAGTTGGGTCTCTGCAACCACTGGGCAGAGAACAGGGGAGCAGAGGGGAGATGCTGCCTGAATGCTCTCTCACTATGATCGTAGTTAAAGCTGCTGTCTGACCTAAAATTGTACTTGCATTATTATGGAACACTTCGACTTCCCGTATTCTCTGACAGCACCATCAGGTCTGAAAACCTAGATGCTGTTTTACACTGTAAAATGTACCCCGTGCCAATTTTGGAATCTTCTGCACAGAATTGGGTAAATCCTAACGTACATCGGGACTGGTTTTCCTGTGAAAGTAAAGACCTTTTTTTGCCTGTGTTTTGAGCCTCTCTACAGGGAAGAATGATTTGGTTAATTTTTATTGTTCTACACTTAGAGATGTGAGTGACTTAATGGTAACAGTGATGCAGCAGGTTTCCGTGGTTAGGTGATATGCTGGTGGGCACTGCAAAAAACAAGGAATAGTTTGTGATGCTGAAGAACTGTCTGGAGGCCTCCAAGCATGTTAGTAGGTACCTTGGAAAGCTGAAGCTTGCCGTCTGAGACATGGGTGTAACTTTCTTCATGCACTGAGCAGGTTGTTTAGTTTTGCTATGCATCCATTTACCCGCTGTAAAACAAAATAACAAAATACTCTGTTGTCAGAAAGGTAGAGAGAAATTTATTTGGAATTGTTCCCCCACTTTGGGAAGTGTCAGTGCAGCTCTGCAGGCAGGTGGATAGCATGTGGGGCAGTAGTTCAGATGCACGTTTTCTGTTTTCTTGTTTTAACTTTGTTGACAGCAGAGTTTGAATGAGTAGCACTGTGTTTTCTAGTATTGAATGTTTATATTCTATTTGTATATGCTGAAAATGGGAATAGGTCTATGAACATAATTTCTACATGGTGGAAGTAGATATTTCCTCTTTTACAGCTTGCTTTTATCCTTCTTGCAGCTGAGCTGTTTTAAAATAAAATGGATCCTCTTCTGCTTTTGTTTTGAGATGAACACACTGCTTGGTAAACTTGCTGCTCATGGCAGTAGGAGGAACTATTGCTCCTTATCCACAACACATCCAATGCCACCTTCCTGTGCTGCCTGATCATACACTGAATCGCAAAAAATGATGAATCATTGAAAATGGTCAGAACAGTTACTTCTTGTTCATTTGCCAGCAGATCAACCCATTTGTTTCTGATTACTTTGTTATTGATCTTAAATGTCACACATAAGTGAGAGAAAAATGTAACCATTAAGTGACAGAATTAAATAAAGTATTAGCCTGTCTAAACAATACTGTGTTTTAAGAAGGGCTTGTAATTGTCTTCATTTAATTTCTGAATGATTAAGATTAAGGGCTGAGAACCGAATTCTGTTTCTACTTGTGCTGTTCATGCAGTAAATATAACATGTTTGTAGTTTTGACACCGAAGGATGTTTAGACCAAAGTGGTGCCAAAAGTAATCAGATTACTTGACAGGGCTTTGCTTTGTGTTGCTGTTCCTTGGTGGTACCCATCCTTTGTCCTGATGTGCAGTCTTTCATTTTTGCTATGTTTTCAGGAATACCTTTCTCTTGAGGAGATTTCTTGCTTGTCCCGTCCTGTCTCTTGGTGTCTTCAAAATTTTTCAGAGCTAGCATGACATTTTGTTAAAGTTTTATTTACATCTTTTAGCCATGTTTTAGTCAAGAAGCCAAAGCTATTGAAATGACACAATTGAAAGGAGTACAAAACTCCTTTTGGAGTACAAAGGAGTACAAAGCAGAAGTCCTATTTTCTGTCTTTTCAACACAAATTCTTTCAGCTGCTTGTTTTTATGCCACTCAGGACCAGTTGCAATCATGGATTCGGGGAAACGTGAGCATCTGTCCCAGATCACTCTTCATATTTGATGAAATGGATAAAATGCATGCAGGACTCATTGACTCCATCAAGCCATTCCTGGACTACTATGAGCTTCTGGATGGAGTGTCTTACCGACAGGCCATCTTCATATTCCTCAGGTAGGAAGTGACTTCTCGGGTTTGCTGTCCTGTACACTCAGTGCCTTTTAAAACCACCTTCAGATACAATCTTTGTTTTCTCTTTACTTAGCAATGCGGGAGCTGAAAAGATAACAGAGGTGGCCCTAGATTTCTGGAGAAATGGGAGGACAAGGGAAGATATACGGCTCACAGATATGCAGAATGCGCTGTCTGTGTCTGTCTTCAATAACAAAAATAGTGAGTAAAACTGTGATTGCTTTTGAGGTGGTAAAAGCCCAATGAAAGTGATGGGCTGCATTTAGTGTATGAGCCGTACATTGGTAGTTACGGTTTCTGCTTGATGTGGCCTCCAGTTTTTGGCTATTGAGGAGTCACAGTGCAGCTTGGAGGCCTAAGGGACAGCTCTTGTGATAAAATAGAGGTTAGGAGCTCTGTGTGCACCTTGCTTGATGTCTGTTGGATTACGTATGTTGGGGGAAGTCTGTGCTGTGCATTTATTGATAGGCTAATAGGCTAAAGGGAAAGCAAACATAAAAGAAATCTAAGGCTGGATGCAAGCTCTGAAAAAAACAAAAGAGGAAGACAAGCTGGTCTGGGAGAGCTGATAACAGAAAATCTGTTCTGTACGTGAGAGAGGTGAAGGTATGAGACCAGCATCTGGGGAGCAAGGCTTAAATGCATTCATTCGAAAGAGATACAACAGACCACATTTGTGTGTCTAAGACTATGCAAACAATACCGTGAGAATGGACTTGGTTTTGGACTTACTTGTGCATTATAGGGCCCTAAAAACACAGATGAATTCTTACTGGTTTGTAGCAGAAGGCTGTGATATGGTAATGTTTAACTAAAGGAGTAGAAACAAGGCCCTTCTCTTTACTTTTGTAGGTGGATTTTGGCACAGCACCTTGATTGATAGAAATCTCATTGACTACTTTGTTCCCTTCCTGCCTCTGGAATACAAACACGTGAAAATGTGTGTCAGGGTTGAGATTGAATCACGTGGCTATACAGTGGATGAAGACATTTTAACCAGAATAGCGGACGAGATGACCTACTTCCCCAGAGAGGAGAGAATTTATTCAGATAAAGGATGTAAAACTGTGGATGCAAAGCTGGATTATTACTATGACTTCTAATGCTTTATTGCTGCAACCTGCAAAGAAGCAAATTTAACTTAATCACAAAGTGGAGAAACCAGAACATTTCATTTTTAAGCACTTTGTAAAGAAAGGAACATTATTTTAAACTGGTGTGTAAATAAGTGGCAGTGCCTCTGCGTTTTTATTCTCTCACTAGTCACGGCTCCCAGGTACGTCGCGTTGTGCCATCAAGGTAAGGAAGAGCTGCTTTATGAATGCAGGGGCTCTTTGTCTGAGCCTGCCGAAGACTCCTCTCAAACTGTGTATTGGTTGTCAGAACCGTGTGGCAGGCTGTTGGCATGTATAGTGGGACTAAGATTATGACCTAATTTTAATTGGTTTGATGTGGATGGTCTCTAGGCAATATTGAGAATCGTGATCAAAGTCCCTGTTTGTGAAAGCCTTCACTGGGCTTGTGTGGGAAAATTCTTGTAACAGCATTAAAAGTAGGATATGTGTATTTTCTCCTCAAATAGCTTGGCTCCAGTAAAGATAAGGGGGCATTCTGTAATTAAAATATATATATATTCTTTCCAATGTTTTGCAGTACCAATGTCTGTCTCAAAAGTGGTATAAATTGGCTTCCTTTGGATCAAAGAATATGAAGCTCTTTGGAGTGAATAGAGTTCAGTGGGAAGGCTTAATATTAAGTAGAAAGAGGAAATAAGTTAAAATCCTTGACTGTCTCTTCATTGTAGTTGGTTCCAATTTTTGTTTATTTTTTTAACGGATAAAGTTGCCCGCAGTGTGCCCTCCTAGGAGCGATCTTCCTAGAAGGAGGAAGGTGTGCTTTCTGGCTGGCGAGTCAGCCTCACGGAAAGGGTGTAACTTGGTGGGAAACATGTACAGGTTACATTTACAAATTGGAAAAGAGGTTTCTCCTCTTCACCTACATGTAGAATTCAGAAGCCAGCTTGCAGGGTTTTCCCTTTTTCCTGTTCTCACAATACTGTATGCCTTTGAGGTAGGGATGAAGACAGATCCAAATGCATTTGTGAAAAATGTGAAATGTGTCAGCTGAAGTTACTGCAGAGTGCCAGACTTCTTTCTAAATGTGAGCACTGCAGAGACTTTTCTCATTCCAGTTTCTATTCAAAATAAACTTTCCTCATCAGAAACCTATTTCTTAGCTACCTTCTGGTGTTCTTTGCATTGAGTGATTTGATGTTAACTTTGTACAAACTTACCACTTATCAAGTAAGAGCATATGATGTTTCTGGCTGAAGCGTTCTGCCGTGCTTGAATGCAGGTATTTCCCTTTCTGAGTACAAAGGGAACCGATACAGGGAGATGCGATTTTTTTTTCTGTTACTTAGTGAAAGGGAAACAAACGGACTTTGTAATGGAAACTACCTCTGGATCATTGGTGCTAATTGCACTCACATGCTTTTTGTAGAGGAGGGCTTTCTAGATACAGATGTGCTGAACACTATTTTAAGGATGAACTTGTCTTCTAGGGACTAGATAAAACCCTGCTTCTTGTCTCTTCCCACCGTGGTACCACTGACTAAATTCCTTGCAGGCTATGATTGAAGCCACCCACATTTTCAGAAGCAGCGTCTTGAAGTTTTCCCCTCAAGGGGATAAATAAAAAAAAAGCCATTAAGACTTGAACTGTCCACTTCTGCTCTGAAGTTGTGTAATATGCTAATTGATTTATCAGTCCTAGAATTTGACAGCAAACAAGTGCTCTGATTACAGCAAATGACTGGTTAATGGAAAAAAGCAGACGTGAAAATGATAACCTTTTACTCCTGCCTGGTACCTTCTCATCAAAAGAAACAGCTCAAGCAAGCAGTGCCGTGGCTCTTCCAGCCTCGGATACGCTCCTGGTTCTGCTTCATGTGCTACTGCAGCATCAATGCAAGCATCTGACAGACAGTGGTAGCAAGTAGTTCATTATAACATAGCCCTAGGTGGCTTAGGGTGGGTGGAAGCTTCCTCTAGAGGATGTAGAAATGATGTTCAAAGGGTGGAGACTGGCTTCCTGTTGAATCTCTCTTCTTGAAAACAACAGACCTGGCTAGGAGCATCGCCAGCATCTGGGTGAAAGAAATGTGTGTGCGCCTGAACCCACTGCCAGATTTGATGCTTCTGATCCTGTAGTTATTCCTCCCCTTTAGACTGCATGGTTGCAAAACGAAGATCCTGACTGTCTTTCTTGCTGTGACTAGAGAGTCTTGGCCATTCTTTTTTAATGTGCCACTTGAAATTGGAGCAGGCAACTTCAGGGAAGACATCGAACTGGGTAAGGGTCTGAGCCCAACAGAAAAGGTGTCTTGGCCCGGCGAGAATAGCTGAGCTGTCACCAAGACTGAATTTTGTTTGTTCTTACCGAGGGTCCGGTATAAGCAACTGCTACTTTAATTAAACCTTCTACAGGGAAAGTTCCAAGATCCAATGCTGTGCTCATAAAAACACAGTGATTAAGTGCATTCTTAGTATCTTTCTCTCATTATCTCTTAGAGTATCTCTCTCTCTTGATAGGAGGAGGCAGCCTGGCCCTAGAGATGCATCTGCCTGACACCCTGAGCCACAGGCACCAGCTGCTGGGTGTGCAGGGTGGTGCAAATCCTGGTGAACACAACAGCTTGTGCTTCCCATAGGTGCCCCTGAATGTTTCCTTGAGCATCAGTACAGCACACCATGGTTCACAACAGCCCGAACGACTGTCCAGTGAGGTGCACGTTGTACCTTACTTGAATTAGCTCATTATTTACATGCTGGCTTCTTTCTCTACTAGAGAGGCTGCAGATGCTCCAGCCCATGGAGCTCATGATGAAAGCCTGTAGTCCTGTCGTGCCTTTGCCAGCTTGATGAGGTGAAGAGCCACTGTGAATAACAGCTTTCCCAACAGTGCAGAGAGGAGAAATAATTGAAGAAGCTACCTGACACTTACTTGTCCTGCAGTGTCTGGCAGTAGGGCAGGAGGTATGTCAGTAACTGTAAAGCAGAGCCTCTAAGGCTTTTCTGTAGGTGTTTGTTGCTTGCACCCAAGTCTACAGAGCTGTATTACTGAATGTCTCACTGTATTCTTAGACAACTCAACCTGTTTTAATATCAACAGGCTATTTAATCTGCTTATTTAACTATTCTTGCAAACAAATTTTTAAGACTAAAGGAAGCTTAATGGAAAGCTGCAGTCTATCTGGTTGAAAGCTGTATAAAATAGTACTTTTCTATAGCTGAAAATAATTATGGCAAGAGACAAAAGGGACTTAAGATTTATTCCAACTACAGTACAGTAGTAATATTTAGTGTTTTGAAACTGCACAAGTAGTTTGCATTTGGAGTAACTGAAACTGGTGACATTTACACCTATGAGTAAGTCAGTTAATAGGCAAAACACTACTTATGAAAAGAAACAGTCCAATGTCCCAAGGTTAATGGCTAGCTAGCATTTGGCTCTGCAGATTGCATCAGTGTGAACAATGTTTGAGAAACTCCACGTGTGGCTGTAAAAGGTGATTGACACTTAATTTAGAGCTTAACATAAATGCTAAGCTGTTACAACTTCTCAACATTATTATGTTAATTGACCTGTAAGTTTTGCATTGCATTTTTAAGTACAGGTGAGGGATTAGATGCTGCAGCTCAGAAATAGCCCACTCCCTCAAAACAATTTAAAACCACACAGCACTCAAACAAGTGACAGGCACTTCTGTCCTGGGTGAAGGTCACCAAAAAAAAAAAAAAAATCAGTCTTTCCCAGCTTCCTGAACTGTCACTCACCCTTCCACACAGATGTTTTTTAGTATTAAAAGCTACTATAAAACATACCTACCTAGTGAAGTATGGGGTTAGTGGTGGTCAGTCACCTTTCCCCTACTCCCTTCTTTGTGGTTCCCTAGCACTGCATTTTTGTTGCTTACACTTCAGTATAAAAATACACTATTAAAAATAATTTCAGCCATGGAAGGGTTTTCCAAGCTGGGGGGACTGCTGAAGATCTTGCAGACTCCAGGCCCTGGAGCCTGCACGCAGACAAACCTGATAAGCTCTAAGTCAAATCCTTGAGAGAGATTGTTCTGCTTCAGAAGAGACTGGCCTAGTACATTGCAAGTCAGACCCCTCTAATGGGTCCCTGTGCTTAAGAACACAGACACCCTGGAGTTACTGCGTAAATTCACTTAATATTCTTCTGAGGGGGCTAAAAGAGGAAAGATCACAATTTCTTTTTCCTCAAAGAGATGGAGTGGCAAGCAATTACATTCATCCCCTTTCTCCACCATTTAGTAACAGATCTCCCTGAACTCATCATGACTTTCCACATTACCATAGCAAGAGACATGATATGATGCGACAGTCAGACATGAACTATAATCTTGCTGTTCTGTTCCTAAATAGCTGGATCTCATCTGTAGGAGCCACAACAGCATCAGTCCGCTGTGTAGGACAGGGAGCCTTCCAGCACAGCACTTTCTTACTGTGACATACCGAGGTATGTACCCTTGCAGGACACTATCATAGGCCAGCTCACGCCATAAACCCCTTCATTTCACTATCCTGTGAACCAGAGCCTCTGTGTGCAACAAGGAAGGGAGTGTAACTGCCTGCAGGAGCTCCTCGGTTGTAAAGTTTTTTGTGGAAAGGGGAATGAAGGATTTAATACTCCCAGCACTTAAAGGACTAAATCAGGAGAGGCTATATCCAGCGCTGTAGGTGTCATGCTCAGAAATTTTCTATAGGTTAAAGAAAAGGGGGCAATATTTGGATATCAGCCAGTTTAGAGATGAACAGTGGGATTTTGTTTAAAAAAAAAAAAAAGTTTAAAAGCCCACACAGCTCACTCTAGAATTTTCACCATATTCCCTGCAATAGTAAAAAAACCAAAAGCTTAAGTGCAAATACACAAATTTCCAAAAGCTCTGACAGTGCTTTGGAGAGGTGAAGGGTGATCAATCCTTGGCTTTTGTATATTTCATTGCAATGTCTTCATGAATATCCAGCTTGGCCTGCACAGTCTTGCAGCCTTTATCAGAGTAGATTTTCTCTTCTTTTGGGAAGAATGTCATTTCATCAGCCACTGCCTGAACAACCTTCTCATCGACAGCATGGCCCCGGGCTATCATTTCAGCTCGGATGCACATCTTCACATGCTTGTGCTCCAGGGGCAGAAAGGGAACGAAGTAGTCAATGAGGTTCCTGTCGATGAGGCTGCTGTGCCACAGTCCGCCTGCAGGAGTTGGGGGAAGGAAAAGAAAATAAATATATAGGAGGGACTTTCTCTAAACTTGGGCCTGCATAGGGCAGGATCTTAAGACCAGACTGAATTCACAAAGCAGTTTATCCTGACTGCTGCCCAAGGAAGCAATACGTGCCAGTTAGCTGAATGGATCAGAGGGATGGCACCTTGCAGTTGTCGCTGCTACCCTTCAGTGTTCCTGCAGAGCACCTCCTGTGCTGAAAACTTTCCCGTGAGGGGTGTACTGGGTCTGGCTGGGATAGAGTTAACTTTCCGTGCAGCAGCCCTTGTAGCTAGAATAGCGCTGGTATCACACCAATGTTTTGGCTACTGCCGAGCAGTGCTGGCACAGCACCAAGACTCTCTCCTGCTGGGGCACTGTAGGAAGGTAGGGGGGATCACAAGAAGCAGGGCAGAGTGGAGGTAGGTGAGGTACAGAGATTAACACTGTGTTATGAAGTAAAGGAATTTCCCGTTCTCTGGGGAAAGTGACTTACTGTTCTTGTTATTGAAGACTCCTACAGATAGCACGGGCTCCAGGTCTTTCAGTTGTATCTCTTCCCTGCGCTTTCCGCTTGTCCAGAAGTCGAGCGCTGCTTTATTAATTAAGTCACCACCAGCATTGCTGTTCATAAAAGAAAAGTTTACAGCAGTGAGTTGAGGCACAAGCCAGAATTTCTTTTTAGCTGGCTACATGAATTGCTAGTCTTCTTGCAGTCAAACAAGTAACCAAAACAGAAACCTGTAGCCAAAATTTATGGAAAATCTCCAGTTCTTATGAATGCCATCAGTGTGTGGTGGGTTGACCCCAGCCAGCAGCCAAGCACCCACTCAGCCACTTGTTCACTTCCCCCCCTAGTCCCCAGTGGGATGGGAGGAGAAAATAGGCAGAACAAAAGTGAAACTTGGTCAAAACAAAGACAGTTTAAGAGGTAAAGGAAAGAGGAGTGGGGACACAAAAGGAAAAAAAAAAAAAAAAAGAAGGAAGGCTAAGGAAATCACTCACCACCCTCCCAGGTAGACCAGTGCCCAGCCAGTCTCTCAACAACCGTCCCCTTGGAGGCCGATACCTCGCACTTCTTTCTCTCCCCCAGTTTTTATTGCTGAGCATGACACTACGTGGTGTGGCACATTCCCTTGGCCTGTTCAGGTCAGCTCTCCCAGCTGTGTCCGCTCCCAGTCTCTTGCCCACCCCCAGCCTGGTCGGGGGGGAAACACTGTGCAAGCACTGTTCAGCAACAGCCAAACACTGAGGTGTTATCAGTGGTGCTTTAGCCACAAATGTAAAACACAGCACCAAACAGGCTGCTACGGAGAAAGTTAACTCCATCCCAGCCAGACCCAGTACACGGTGCACCCATCCCAGAGAACTTCCCCAGAATCTGAGCTCTCAGCTGAACTGTGCTCTGGGCCAGTCTCATGAGCTCAGCACACTGCAGTGGTCTGCTGTGCTGTCAGACCTGCTCCACGATAGCCACAGGCCCTGCACACACAAGCCCACAGCGCTCCCCTCTATCTTCGAGAGATGGTCTTCAGCCAGGGTGGCTCTTCTGCTGTACTTGAGTGAGGTCCCATGGGAACTTCATTAGCATCATAAATACAGATTTATTTTGCTATCTCCAACAACTGAAAAAAGGTGCTACCGACCTGAGGAAGATGAAGATGGCTTTTCTGTATGACACCCCATCAACCTGCTCGTAATAGTCTAAGAACGGCTTGATGGCATCAATGAGGCCCTGGTGCATTTTGTCCATCTCATCAAAAATGAAGACAGAGTGGGGACAGGCACTGACATTGCCCCGAATCCAGTTCTGCAATTGTTCCTGGAACAAGAGGTTGAGAAACACTGAAAAGCTAGGTCTGTGGAGGATGTACAGCAAGGTGTTTGTACTGACAGACTCCAGAGGCACCCTTCCAACTGCCCACATCCCACGCTCCCTGGCTGTATCCTTTCTCCTGAAGAGGACCATAAACACGATTGTGATTGATCACCTTAATGTGGCTCTGAATTTAAACACGAATTCTTTTCCTGCTCACAAATCAGGGACTTTCTCGTTCTTTCTGCTTAGCATATGGATAAGACACTAAAATCAGGCTGGAATGGGAAGTCCTGGAGAAGAGAAAGGGTTTTTGTTTTAACAGTCAATGTTTCTTCTTTCATACAGAAACCACACCTATCAGCACATCAGTTTTGGACACCTTCCAACATTAAAACAGGAAGATGAGAAGCATCTAGTTTTGAGGAATGAAGTCACCTGAAAACTCTCACGCAAGCTATGCTCTCTCGTCACACAGCGGTGCCGTTTTTCTCGCTCAGCACGGCGTTACGTGGTGCGGAACATTCCTCCGGCCGCTTCAGGTCAGCCCTCCCGGCTGCGTCCCCTCCCAGCCCCTCGCCCACCCCCTGCCCATGCCGGGGGCAGGAGGCAGCAAGCCCCGGGGCTGCGCAAGCCCGGCCGGGCACCGGGCTGCTGCCAGCGCTGCTTCAGCCACAGAACCAAAGCGCAGCACCGCCGGGGCTGTGGCAGAGGCCAGCTCCAGCCGGTGTAACGACGGGGTTCGTTGTTCCCAACAGGCAGCGCTGCGGCCAGCAGCAGGTGGCACCGGCAGGCTCTCGCTGGCTGCTTCCCGGCAGCGGGGCTCTTCCCGATCGCGTTCCCGTTCCCGCTCCCTCCCGGCACCTCACCTGGTACAGCCGCAGCCGCTGGGGGTGCGGGAAGTGCAGGGTGGCCAGGAAGAGGTGCACGAACTTGCTGCGCAGGCCGGCGGGGTGGACGTGCTGAGCCAGGAGCTGGCTGAGGAAGTTCTTGCCGGTGCCGGCCCAACCGTGCAACGACAGCGTCAGCGGCTTCTTGGGGCTGGGGTTGTTGCTGAAGCCCGTCACGGCCCTCAGCACCACCTCCTTGGCCAGGTGCTGCCCGAACAGCCTGCTGTCCAGCTGCGCCCTCAGCGCTGCGGGGAGAGCCGCCCTCAGCGCCCGCCCGCCGGGCAGGGGCCCCGGGGCCCAGCACCGCCCGCTCCCAGCCCCGCACCCCCCGAGCCCCCCCGGTACCGGTGGCGTTGAGGCGGTGCCCGGCGCTGGGGCAGCACTCCACGTAGCTGCAGTAGAAGCTGGGGTGGGACAGGTAACCGGTGAGCGCCGAGGCGACGCCGATGGCCAGNCGCCGGCTGCTGGCGCGGGCGGGCGGGCACGGGCAGGCCGCTCCGCCCCACCTGTAGCCGCCGCCGCCATCTTGGTGAAGGGCACGGGGGCTGGCGCTGCCCGGCGGGGGACTTGGGTGTGCCGTGACGCAGCGCTGGGGGATGACGTGATGGCTCAGAGTGACGGCATCAGCGAGGTGGTGAGGCGCGGGGGAGCTGCTGTGCGTCCCCACTGCCAACATCTCCTCGGGGTGAGCTGGGCCCCGGCGCCACGCAGGCCCCAGCAGGCCTGGCACCCGGTGTGTGTCCCCAGCCAGGCTCTGCTGCAGGGCACGCAAACACCGCTCCCTGCCCCGTGCCACAGCCCTCAGCCTCCTCTCTCTCTTCCTTCACCAGAGCCCGAGGGGAACAGGACAGCGCGGCAGCCTGGGGTGCATCAGGCACGGGGCAGGTGATGGCACCAGGCGGGGCGACGGTGGCCTGCAGAAGCGCTACCCCAGCAGGAGCCTGCTCCCGGCCTTGCTCCCAAACCCCCTCCGTTGGCAGCGCCCAGGGACCAGCACCTCGCTGTGCGCGTGGCAGCAGGTGGCTCCCACAGACGGACAGGGTGGCAGCCTGGGTGAGCTGACACCGGTGCCTACAGACCAGGGGAAACGGTGTGGAGACACAAAAGGTTCCTCCGTGCCCTTTTCTGGCACCGGTGCATCGTGATCCTCAACACAGACAGCTCGGCAGGATGGGATGGCTGCATTGGCATGAGGCGGTGGTGCCACACAGATGGGCTGCTGAACTGGGACCGCTGCCTCTGGCCGAGGCCCGCTGGATTTGGAATACTTGGTCTCCTCCTTTGTGCTTTGGTTTTCCACGCCTGTAAAGCAGTGCTGATCGCCTGTGTGATTTCTGTGAAAAAGGTGGGTGACAGTCTATATAAAGCAGGCTGATAGTATTACAAACATTATTATTTATTAATAGATTTTATTAGTTAGGGCAATGCTGAGTGCAAACAGTCCTGCCACAGAAGTAGGAGATTGTCTTCTTTAAAATATTTACATCTGGCAGTGATTGTGTGCCAAGGAGAGCAAATCTCATCCCCCATGTGTGTCCCTCTTCCGCTTACTCTATACCATGATTGTTACATTGTCCTTTGTATTAAAGGTCCCTCTGGTATGGGAAAGCCTGAATCCCATCAAGGAAGGACATGTAGATTGATGGGGAAGGGAGTTACTGGTTCTTCCATCTGCTTTGGCCTTGCAACAGGAACACAAGGCGTTTGACCTTGTAATGTCTAGGTGCTCAAAGTCACTCTGGAGGCTACAGTCTTGCAGCCTTTGCTGGAGTAGAGTCTTTCTTCGTTGGGGTAGTCAGTCATTGCCAAGGCAATCTCTGTGATGAGGTCCTCATCCTCAGGATGCCCTTGCACACGCAGCTCCTCCCGGACACACTGTTTCACATGTTTGTATTCAAGAGGAAGGAAAGGGACGAAATAGTCAATCAGGTTCTTCTGGATCAGTTGGCTTTGAAAGAAACCGCCTAGGAGAGAGAATGGGGAGCTGCACCATCTGAGTGCTGCAGAGGCCAGCACATTGCTGTGTGCTTCATGGATCAACCTGCAGAAGACACTGAACATCAGCAGTCTTGGGAGCCTGGAGCCCAGAGGTACTCACTGTTTGTGTTCCTGAAAATTTCCTCAGATAGCAGATGCTGGAGCTCCTTCACAGGAATGTCTTCTCTTCTCTTCTGCCTTCTCCAGTAATCAAGAGCAATCTCTGTTATCTTATCTCCACCTGCATTGCTGTTAGGAAAGAGATTCATGGGCTCGTTAAAGCTGTATCTTTGACACCTTTATTGGCAGTGGTTTAAGTTACTCGGTGTGATTCTGCACTGGTGTGGAGGTGATGTTCCTACATGTGGATGTTGCCCAGAGATGGGAAGTGACAAGAACCACACCATCACCCAAATGACAGCAGTCTCTAATGAGGTGAGCACTCCTTCAGCACAGTGGCTTAAACTACTCCACTTGTCATTGCAGCAGAGCGGGGAGCCCGGTCATACTGCTGGGTGTCACAGAAAGGAAGCTATTAGCCTCTCTGGTAGTTCCTGCCTCCAGCTGAAATAGGCAGTTGGCCACACGCTTGAACAAAACAGCAAGCTGAGAAGTATGCCAGCCCAAAGCTTGGGTGTCGGGCTTGCTTCAGTCATGTGATGTGAACAGAGCTGTGATGACCCTCAGCAAAGGGGTTTCCCAGGAATAACACGTGGAGGAATTGTGCCCCCTTGATCGGTGTATGCAAGGGACCTTCAGTAGGTGAGTTCTCCTCTCTCTGCATCTACAGAGCACCCCATGGGGAGTCCCACCCATCCTATAAAGACCTTTCTGCCTGATGGTGGTGTTACAGAGCTGGAGAAAATACATTTATTGACCACTGGGGAAGTTGGTGTCTCCAGTACTTTTGGAAGCCACTGCAGACACCCATCTGTTTCCCATTCACTTGAGGAATGGCAGCGTCTTCAGCCCTAGGAAAACTCACTTCTCTATAACGTAGAATAGCTCAGATCTTCTGGCTCACGTGATGGCTGGGCATGTTCATTGACAACATGCTGTAAAGACAGACAACAAGGGACCTTGAGCTGCTCAGACACGTTGCAGTCAGCTACAAACCTATTAGCAATTGTTACTCCTTTTGTCCCTGCTGATTCTGTGGGACTGTAATTCCCTTTTGGCCTTTGGCTTTCCTTACTTCAGGAAGATGAAGATCGCCTTGCCATAATAAACTCCATCAATCTCTTCACGGTAGCCAAGGAATGGCATGATGGAGTCTATCAGGCCATGTGGCATCTGATCCATTTCAGAGAAAATAAAAAGGGACCTTGGACAGGCACTGACATTGCCCCGAATCCAATTCTGCAGCTGCTCCTGTGGGAAGAGGCAAAATTATCTGGGGTTTGCACTCACAGTTGCAGACAAATTGGAGAAAATGAGGTGAAGCTGGAAGTACCTTATACAGATGGACATGTGAAGCATGTGAGAAATGCAGGACTGTGCTGTAGTGGTGCACAAACCTCCTTTTTGCTGCATTAAGCCGATAGAGGTTCTCTGCAATGATACTGCTGACGAACGATTTGCCCGTTCCAGTCCAGCCGTGAAAGGACATCACCAGGGGCTTCTTGGGCCGTTTGGAGTAAATATTTGCATTCAGAGCTCTCAGAACTATCTGGACAGCAAGATGCTGGCCAAAGACTTTTCGCTCCAAATCCATCTTCACAACTGGAAGAATGAGGGGAGAGTCAGAAAATGCCATTTATTCCCCCTTTTTTTTCTGGCTATAGCTGAATGACTATCAGAGAGAACAAATATTCACTGCCCTCAGTCCGTGATGAGACTGTGAATCAGCAGAGAATCAAACTGAGGAGCAGACTCAGGAATCAGACTCCCAGTAGGTGGCATGGTAGCTGCTGCCTCCTGTGAAGCCCTGGGATTGGGTCTAATGTATTTGTGGAGACGTACTCTGTGCATGCTAAATTCTCGTTAACTGGTTTTGTGGCATCTGGCATACCTCATATTTATAGAAATAAGTGCTCCTGTTGCCAAATCCTGTTCTCTTAAAAAAGAACCACCACTGGTGTTTCAATGGTTAAAGTGCTAGGAAAGCCTGTTTGTAACCAGCCAAGTCCAGAACTGCTATGAAGTGATGTATTGAAGTACCTGGAGGCACACAGATCTCAAACACTTGAGAATTTGCTTTGAAATCTGTGTCCCAGCTCTGAAATGAAACAATATTTGTAGTCCTGGGACAACGGGGTGGGGGATTTCCAGGTGGCAGGATCTGGAATTTATGGTTGAAAGGTTGCGTAAGCTTTTTTCAGACCATGCCCTAGTTCCCCGCAGGCAGGGTGAAACAACTGCCCGTCTTCCCCTTTCACAGAAGACTGCCAGCCTGCTTGCCTCGGGGAAACGAAACAGCATGGTTTGATTCTTCCAGCTCCCACTAGTTGCTGCTCGTTTGACACAGATTATAGGCAACCACTGACTGGGGACTGGGATACCACTGGGGTGTCCGTCTCAGGAAGATGTGGGCTTATTCTGTTAGCTCTTAGCCTTAAATTCACCTCCAGAAGTTTGCCTGCTTCTGCCAATGTAAACCAAGACATGAGCAAGCAAAATGCTCCAGCGCTTGGATGACAAGCAGGGAACACGGCTACATGTGGGATAAGCTATATTAGAAGCTTTTGCCTCCTGGAGCCGCTGTGGGCGGTGACTCTCATCTTTCCACAACCACCCCGGAGGATGCTGGTGTTAAGAAGGAAGCCCACACCACCCTGGGACCATCAGCGGGTCCCACTGGCAGCTTGGCTCACGATGCCCTTGCCACTGCCTTACCTGAGAAGTTCAGCGTGTCCTTCACGTTGCAGCACTCCAGGAGACTGCACCTGAGCCAGGAGTGAGGGGAGAAGAGCTGCCAAGTGATAGCAGCCCCCCCCATGAAGAGCGAAGCGCTGAACGGGTCCAAGGCTGGCACCAAAGCGGGCACAAGAATAAAGAATACAGCAGCATTCGGAAGCTTCATGGTGGGAACTGAAAGCAGTCTGGCTCAGAAGGGAAGGAAAGTGAAACAGAAATTTCAGAATAACTTCCTGGAGTGTGGTGCCTTAGGCTGTTCAAGCAAACGGAAGCCAAATTTCCTGTAAGCTGGATGTGTTGATGATTTAATGTCGAGAAGAGAGTTGTCCCACTATTCCTTGAGAAGTGAAAGTGGGCAGGGTATGGCTCAGGAATAAGCAATATCACATGGGAGAGTGAGAGTTTGATCAGAACAATCCCAGCTCTGAGGGGAGCAGGACTAGAACCTCATGGCATCTTAAGTGAGGTGCTAATTGATCTGGTGATTAACCAGGAACATAGCAGTGCTTGTTCTGGGCTTAGCTCGTGGCGGGCTGCGCACCTAGTATTGCAGAGCCCAAGGGTTTCTTTCTGTGGCAGTGGCTGGAGCTCTGCAGCTCACAGGACTGAACACATCAGAAAGCTGCTTTTTTAAGCCAGGTTCTCAGCAGATATTTTGTCCCAACAGCTTCATGATCCCTGCCCTGCAAAACAGTGTGTTTGCAAAAGGGAAGGACAGATATTGAAACATATTTCATTTTCTCAGTAAACTTTTTTTAATGATAAAACATGAAAAGCACGTTTAAATAATTCCCATTTTATTTTTAAAAATCTCATTGGAAAAACACTGAACAGCATTACTTAGTATTCAATATGCATGTTCAAGATTTGATGTCTCTGGAAACAAGGATTGCCCTGTGCAGCTTATGGCCGAGCACTCGGGGAGCCACGGTGCTCCCATGTCGAGTCCTCTCAGCTGCCCTCGGCCTTGAGCTGGGCACAGCCTCTGCCCTTGGCTCCTTATTCCAAGGTGGTTTGCCCAGGTGACTCACCTGCCGAGGGGCCACAAGGCCTAGGCTTTGGGCTGCCGAGGAGCTAACGCCTGCGGAGGGGGACTCGCTGGGCTCTGGGGCTCCATCTCTCCGTTGGCACAGCCGGAGGCTGCGTAGAGGCCAGAGGAAGGGATTGGCGCTGCAGGTGGCATGCAGGTCTCCTTCTTGCCTGGACTCTCTCAGAGCTCTCCTGAGGTCAATGCAAAGATATTTTTGCAGAAGTGGATTAATACCGCTGAAAAAATATTGGGAATTTTCCAGTCAACTATTTCCTCGATGCACCAGTCCTCTGCATTTGTCCGTGCTGAACACTAGATGGGGTGTCAGACAAAGGTTTTCCTCCAGGGTTTACAGGGTAGAACAACTGCAAAAACTGAAAGTCATGCCTGAGGAAAACAGGAGAGGAGCTAAAAACATCTGCTTAAAAACAGAGGTTGTGTTATGAAAAGTGATTTCTTGGCATGTGACAGCACAGTGCTCACGGCTGCTCAGGCTTCGTGGAAGACAGGAGCCTCACAGGCAATTTCAGAGGGGACTGGGAACAGCCAAAGTTATCTCCCAGAGGAGGAGGGGGAGCTTGAATAAAGAAATGAGGCGGTAGAGCTGTGATCTGTAGATTCTCTTGGCTGCACATCTGAATTAAAGGTGCAAGCAGGTTGCATTGCTCACCTCACAGACCTCGGCAGATGTTTCCCCCTTCCTCTATAGAAACAGTGTGGTCCTGAGAATGCCAAAATGGATTGTCAGCTCTGAACCTCTCCGAGATTAAGTATAGTGGCAAGCTGTGTCTTAGAAAGTGTGAGTAGGCTTTGCAGTTTATAGTCCACCTTTTCTCCTCAAATCTGGCTGGTGCAGTGCCTCTTCTGACCGACTGTATGAAGGGGATGATAAGGTGTCCACAGTAAATTCTTCACTGTGGTCTTGTGTCCTTCCACAAGGTTCCACCAACCTGCAAGGGACCACATCTCCCAAAATGCAGATATGAAATGCTAAGTGATATGCTAGAAACAACACAGAGAAGGAGAATTATCTCATTTATGTGTAAAGAAGGGGTAGCATGGGACACATCTATAGATCTTCTCCTTTCCATATGGGAGGGAGGTGGCATATATTTCCTATACAACAATAGGATGTATGCTGCCTAACAGGTACCAGATGGGTGTTTAAATAACCTTCAGCTGCAACATGTCATGCTGTTATCTCATTATCCCTTACAAGTTAAATGGGTTCAAGCTGGGCCCGGACATGGATGAGATGTCTAATAGTGGTGGTGAGGCTGACACTGATGGCAATTTCCTCAAACAGCTGTCTGGAAGCCCCAAGTGGAGCACAGACCCCGCAGCATGCGGCGTGCAGCACAGCGTCTTGTGCCGATGAACACGTTGCTCTGCCCAGCTCGCCGCCCTCCTGCACTCCGGGCACAAATTCGGCCTCCCGGCACGTATCGACACTGGCCCCCATCAGCCATCGTGAACCAGCTGCCACAGGCTGAAGGTACTGGAAATTTGTGGCTGAGAAGAACTTTCAAAAAGAGTTTGGTGTGCGATAGTTGGCTTGGGGTATCTGTGACCTGCGGTGTTGATCAAGGGTGGAGGTGGTGTGGTGGGAAGGTGAGGGTGCGGGAGAGGTGAAGACATGGGGGGATTACGGGAAGGGGGAAAGCAGGGATTTGGGGAGCAGTGGTGTGAGCTGGAGGATGTGGGGTGCTCGCAGCAGGTAGACAGGAGCGGTAAAGCTATCGTGATAAGGGAGGTTGTGGGCAGGGCGTGGGTGTGCTGCAAAGGGAGAGGTAAGGGATGCAGAGATGGAGTGCTGGAGGATGAGGAGAAGAAAGTCCCCGATGAGAGCTTTGCCTGCCTTTTCTCTGCTTTCTGAATGTTGAAACTTTCTGTCACCCACCCACGGTTTGATTTGTGCGTTGTTGGTTTAAAGTCAGCGCTCCCAGGGCTGCCTTAGAGCTTGCAGCTCTGTGGCCGAGAGCCTGGAGGATTTGGGATGTGGCTGGTCAGCGAGGCAGCGCACCTAGCCGTTGGCTGGAGAGCCAGGAAGCAGGATGTCTTCAGCCACGGGGCAGGGTGATAGGAATCGGTGTTGCAGCCCTGCCTGGTGTTCATGGAGTGCAGGAGGTTTCCAGGTAAGAGTTGTAGGGTCAATGAAGCAACGCTTTTCCCAGAAAAAGTCTGTATTTTTGTTGGAGAATGTATAAGGTTCTCTGTATTTCCAAGTGCTTCATGAAAGAGGTTTGGTAACGGGGCTGCTGGTTCACACGAGGTGCTGGGCTGGCAAGAGGTTCTCGCTGAAGGTTTTTCACTGGAGTAGAAGCGGGAGACTCTTTTCCCTGCGTTCATTTTAATTTCTACCTAAGCACATCTCTTTCCGCCGTGCCTCTCTCCCTGCTGTCTGACCCTGGCCAGACACTCTCTAATGCTCAGAATTTTTCTGAGAGGAGTTGGATTTATTTATTTTTTTTTATATTTCTGTATGTGTGGTTTGGGTTTGTTTTCTTTCCCTGCTTCAATTTCAGCATCATCTTCCAAGTGTTCCTTGTCCTAAGCACAGAGATGAGGCAGTGACAGGAAAAGGCTGTCACTCTGACGTACTTTGGGATCTTTTAAGGGGGGGATTGTGGTGGGCTTTATCCAAATACAGAGCCTGGCTAAACTCTGAGGACGGCACTAACACTGTGGGAAGGCTCTGACTCACTGGAATGTGTTCGTTGACCTTTCTATAATGTGGTGGTTATAGAAATAACACCAGACACCAAAATCTACATTAATGATGAGCAAACATTGTCTAATCCTGGTAACACCCAGGGAGTCAAAAGACTCATCCTTCTCTCGCAGGTAGGGAAACTGAGGTTTGCAGATAATGACAGTTCTTCCTAATGTGACAGTTTATAGCTATAAATTTTATAGCAAAGGGACTAGCAGCTCTGCTCTCTCTTTGAAATCTTTTCTCAAGAGCTTGAGCTGTGATTTACCTTGAGCAGGTTTAAAAATCCTTGTCCAGGACACAAAATCGCAGAGTCCCTCGTGTCAGTGCATGCTGCTGCGCTGCTGGGGACAGACGGTCCGACAAGGAAAGGTACGGATGAGCTTGGGATTTGGGTGAAGGGGAAACATCATGCACGTGTCCAGATATGTCTGTCCATGTGAAATAATTCCTTTGATGTCTGAACCCCTGTGAAGTTCTGATGTACCTGTAGGGTTGTTTTTTTGGTGTTGTTCTGAATGCTGTCTCTAGAGAACACAGCTGAAAAGCTCTTCGCTACACGAGAAAAGGATTTCCTAGCCCGATGCCCAACCTTAAAGTCCTTTTGCCTCAGCCTGTGTTGCAGGCAGAGAGCAGCCTCACTGTGCTGTACAAGCAGGACGAAGAACCAGCCCTGGGGACGTCACAGCGTCCGCATGCAGTGGTGGTTCAGACCAGAGCTTCGCCTGGTCTGCGCTGGTGCAGCACCTACCCCGAGCGAGGTGCAGCAGCTGAGGGTGAAGCAAGGTTTATCAGTGCTCCCGATGCCGTTTGGCCGTGGTGAATGCTGACAGTCTCTGCAGAGGGAGACAAATGGGATTTTTAATCTGATAGCAGGTGGTTTGCAGCAGGTGGAGCTAGCCAGGTGGTGTTACCTGGTGTTACCAGGGAAAGGAGGAGGAGAGGAGGTGTTTAAAGCCATGCTTGGTCTACAGCACTGGTGTGGGTGAATGAAGCTGCCGTCTCGCATTTCTTGCCTCCTGTGGGAACTTCCTTGAGAGGTAATGTTTTATAGATAAGTGCAGGGTGGCAAGCTGGCAGGGCACCTCTCTGCTCTTTGAAGGGCAAGAGCTGTTGCTGGAGCACCTGCTTGATCTTTCAGTTGTGTTCACTCCATCTGGCAATGAGGAAGGAGATGGATGGAGAAGCTCTCTCAGGACAAACCCAGGGAGGTATTTAGGTGCCCAGCAGCCAAACAGGCTCTGCTCCTCCTCAGGCCACGGTGTGCTCCAGAGGGAGAAGGGATGGTGGGGGCAGCTCTTTGGCTTTGGGAGAACAGAAGTTTCTGTTCATCTGAGCAGGAGATGCCAGGACTGCTGTAGTGACAGGCTTTGAGGAGAACAGGGTTTTTGAATCTGTAGCTGGGTGATCTTAACAGGTGTTTGTTCCTAAAATGTTTTTTTGTGGCATAGATGCACTCCAGGCTCTTCTAGTTTTGGTGCCAGGAGTGAAGAGGTGAAGATAAGCTTGGGGAAAATCTCTGTAAAGAGTTTAAATCCCAGAGCTGCGAGGACAGTGGGTCTCAGGTGGTGTTTGATGAGGTGCCTTGGGTGTCTCCAGTGGCAGGGCAGGAGGATGCAGCAGCTCAAGGTCTAAAGGTGTCACCCAAAGCCGGGTGCAAATACGCAGCAGCCACATGAGGACCATGCAAATCCACCTGGGCTGGCGGCCAAGGGAGGCAAAGCAGGAGGGGACCGGTGTGCCACCCGCCTCGCCTTGTCACCCCTCGCTGCCCAGGGCTGGCTCCACTCCTGCCTAATTGCCTCTGCAGTTTGATTTCAAGGGCTGTGTTGTGCAAGATCAAGACTGAATAATGCACGAATTCGAAGTGATAGAGCCAATGGACAGGCTATCAGGTTGCACTTGCATGCTGGCAATTAGACTCTGTTTTGACTTGTAAACTAACCACTCCTGGTGCAGCCATCCCCTGTGGCTTAGTGATTAGATCTGGGGACTGCCCTGGGCTCCAGGGGTCTGGCCAAGGTGGTGCCACCCGGCTCTGAGCAGCACGGGATAAGCCACGTTATCTGCGCTGTAGGTTCCTCATTGTGAAACGGGGATGCTGCGAGACTTGGATTTCGCCCATCTCAGTCCCGTTGTTGTTGTTTTAAGTTGAGATCAGAATCTGAAACTGGAGACTGTTCCTGTTTGGCTTTCGCTGGGTTCCAGTCTGGGGCTGGGATCTGCTTTCTGGTTTTGTTCTCCGGGCTGGCTTGGGAGCAGCTGGAGCGGAGT
This sequence comes from Anseranas semipalmata, assembly GCA_013399115.1. Lineage (NCBI taxonomy): Eukaryota > Metazoa > Chordata > Aves > Anseriformes > Anseranatidae > Anseranas > Anseranas semipalmata. Next base: position 186,840 of record VXAA01003852.1, on the reverse strand, counting down.
GGCTCTCGTGTGAGCCCATCGGTGTAGCAATAGCTCTCTCTGAGAGAGCAAGAAATAATAGGGAAACTCTAGCCCATGTTTACTTCTCTCTTAAAACTCGATTTCTATTGCAAATAATAATAACTTAGGGATAAAAACTGTGTGAAAGGGATGAAGCCCGAACTTGATTAAGTAAGAAAACACTACGCTCAACGTGGTGGGGGAGGATTGCTACAGGAAGAGGATTACAGGGCATGAGTAATGCTGTGCCCTCGCTCTGGTCGTGGGCTCTCTGATGTGGCGAGTGGCTTGTATTTCATCCAACGTACATAAGGTGGTGGAGTTATTAACCAGACATCCCCGTCCAACGCTTTGGGACCCTTAGGTGAAAGAGGATTTAAAAGTGTTCAATAGGTTTTGGGTTGGAGTAGAATCAGAGGCTTGGGGTTTGCAAAACTAAACACCCTGCTCTTTCACCCAGCTCCTGGGGAAGAGCAGTAAATACAGGTCACTAAAATTAGGTTTGCAAAGCAGCTATTCTGACTGGCGCCTCTGGTATTCCTGCTCCTCTGGCTCCAGTTCATGCTTGAGTAAAGACCTCAGCCTGGTTTTAATCAGCTCGAGGAGCTGGCTTTGAGGAGCAAGCAGAGCCACCAGGAGGGGGTGGCTGTTTGCTGCTGAAATCGTTCCCCGTTTGCTCTGACGGGCAGAGCCTGGCCGCCCCTGGAGGCTGCGGAGCTGGGCTGGTGCTCACCGGCTGGTCGGGAGGCCCGAGCAGAGCAGCAGCGGAGGCTGAAGGACGGCCTCGTCTCTTCGGGCTCCGGGTTTGTCAGAGAGCCTCCGCGGGGCCCACGAGAAGACAACAGGCCGCAGCAGCCGGCAGACCTTGGGAGCTCTCCCGATCTGAGCCCCGTGCGGGGGCACGAGGAGGGATGTGGCCATTTCTGTGGAGACCACAGCGAGGAGGCTTCCTGGAAGCTGCCCTGGGTCTGCCCGTCTCTGTGGTTTTTACATCAGGCTGTTGGCGCGGGACAGCCAAGGCGTGCCCTTCCCTGTTGGGAAGCAGCTGGCGGGAGCTTCCCAGCCTGTCTCTGACCTGCGTGCCGTGTCTGCTGCCTCGGGTGCCGAGAAAAACCGTGAAGGAATCGCCCAGGGTAACATCTCTTCAGACAAGGACTCCAGTGCTGGGTGAATCCCTGAGAGGACAACCTAAATAATAGGGACTCCAGCAGCCAGCTGGAGACAAATGATTGGTAGGGCCTGAGGTGGTCCTGTTGCGTGTGGCTTTTTGGAGCTGACAGCCCCGGGCCCCTTCTCCAGGGAGGGCCGTGTCCTGTGCAGCCTGCCTGCGCTCGTCCTGTACAGGCAGGGCAGAGCCCAGCGCTCCTGTGCTGCGGCTGCAAGCGCTGTGCCACGCCAGCTGTGTGCAAAACGGGTTCACTCAGCCACTCCTGACTGCTCTGCCTTCTGCTGATAGAGAAATATATTGTCCTGGATTTTTCCAGGTTCTTTCCAGATTGGTTGGTTTGTTTTGCTAGGGGGGCGGGGGGGAGAAAGGAAGAATCCGGGAGCAAATTTTAAAATTACCTGCATATACTGAGAGTCCAGAGAGGATCTTGTAGCTTAGGAACATGAACTTGTGTCTGCACACAGATGCTGGTGTCCCCTAACTAGGCTGCAGCACGAGGGGAAAGCTGTCACGCTGTACGGGAGCTCCTTTTGGTGGTTCTGGAGGCTGGGCGTTCAGGAGCTCCCGGGTAAATAGTCACAGAAGGGCGGTGGCTGTAGCCACCAGCTCTGCTCTCGTCCCCTCGCGGTGAGCAGCGGCTCTCCCAGTCCTCTCACTGGGCTCGTCTGGCCGCATGCAGCTCCTCTGTGTGCTTGGGGGGCACGTCTGTGCTGTCCCCGTGGAGGGACGAGGGGCACGTTTACTGACAGCAGATCACCGAGCAGTCGTCACCAGGCCCCTGTGACCAGGGATGGGTCCCTCTGCTGAGCAGGAGCAGCTGGGCAGTATTTAGTTCCTTCACTTCTGCAGGGTCCAGCTCTGCTCTGTGAGGGCCCGTTAGGTTATGCCTTGCATCTGATGCTGAACGACCTGGGAAGTGTCATTCCCACATGTCATACAGGGACAGCATCATCACTGTTAAGTAAGGATGGAGGGTCAGGAAGGGATCCGAAAACACAAGGTTCTCTTTCCAGGAGATATGTTGTCTAACAGGGAGAAAAATGGACTCTGCTGCGAGTAGAAGGTTGCGTGCAGGGCTTCAGTTTCCAGGTATTGTTAAAATGTGTTTGAGAGCTGGGAACCCTGTGGCTAGCAGTGAGCTGCAGCGAGCTGAAAAGAGGAGAACGGACATGCTTGGCAAAGAACAACATTCGGGCTATGCTAATAGCATAGCAAGAGAGGAGACCGTGCTGGAGGATACAGAAAGGCCCCGAAGGAACAGAGATGAGCAAACCAGATCTGCTGCCAGATGGCTGTGGAGTGAGTGTCCCAGGCTTGTCTTCTGCAAGAACATAGCTGGAATTCCTTCAGTTTGGGAGTAGCCCCTCTAGAGTGCTAAATAACTTGGTGTGGAGTCATCCTAGACCCCTCAGTGAGGACTTGGGGCATTTAAAAGAAAAATGAGCTATTAGGAGGTTGAAGGACAGCTGGAGTGTAGGGGTTGTAGTGAGCTGGGAGTCATGTGCTGGTCATCTGCTCGCTTCAGTGTTGGCGGGAAATAAGTATGACTGGGATAATCAAAAGCATGGAGGAATCTCCTTTGAAGAGAGATGAAAGTGAATGGGACTGCGATAAAGCTGAGTAAGAGGTGATTTATCAAAGGAGGAGTATACTAGACAAAGCTGAGCAAGAACTGCTGTTCTTCTAACCCCCAGTGTGTCCCCGTGACACGAACACGAGGGAAGGCAGATCCTATAAAAGATTAATATCATCATCTTAATTTAAACTGTGTTTCATTACAGAACTCATTGTCCCAGGAAGTAATTTAATTTCAACAGTTTGGGAAAGTAACTTGACGCATATAATTATCGAACATTACCGTCATCTATGACACCAACAACTCAGGAAAGAGAATTAAACCTCGTGATTCAGAGCTTAAATTAATCCCCAACTTCTGAAGGGTCAATGAACCAGGGCGTGTATGGGGCCAGCGAGCCCCAGTCCATTGCTCTCTGCCACTGGTAGGGCCTGGAAATGGTGGTGGACCCTGGGGCTGGTACAGCAGGGCAGCTCCCTGCTCCTGGTGAAGAGCAGCAGCCCCCTTCCACCAGCAAACGTGCACCCAAAGCAGTGCAACTCCCTACCCCTTTTGTTGCCCGACTCTGCTTGTGGCCACAGCATCCTGCAGCCCCCATCCCTACTCCATTCCCCTGGCTGCCTTCCCACCTGGTCCAGCTTCTCTCCTGTTGATGGGTGAGCGCTTCTTGTTCAGTTTTTGGCCAAGTTGGTGGCACCGTCAACAGAAACGTGCTGTGCTAGACAGATGCCTTCTGCTGCTTTGTAAATATTTGTAATGAGAACATATCTCCTCGTGGAGGGCTACGTAAAGCAGTCATGGTTGCATAAACACAGCGTGGAGAAGATTTCTGAGTGCACGTCATGGATCTGAGAGCATAGCCTGCAAGTCAGGAGCATAATCAAAGCACGGGACTGGGCAGGTTGCTGGAGTCCTGCTGGTGGATCATTCAGATGGGGAAGAAATCTTGGGACGGTTAGTCCAAGCATTGCTGCCCATGGAGTCACTTGAAGGGGCTTCTCTACTTGCATCTTGCATCATTCAGGCCAGGTTCAGGTCTTGCAAAGTTGGGAAATCACTCTGGGAGGTTGTATGTTCCTACATCCCCTTCTCTTTCCTCACTCCAGCCTGGGTCATGCTCTGTGAGCGCTGCTGGTGCTGTGAGCAAGAGGGCAGCGGAGATGACGGTGCAATAAAAAGAGCTTCCAGGCCATGGGGACTGTAAACAACGTGGCTAAGTTACTCCCTGCTTTCCAGGCTGATTGCAGGGAGGATGTTCTTAGCATTGCTCGTGGGGGGTACTTAGTAATAACGTCAGCGCTGGGACCTGGACCACCTTTCTCCTGGCTGCTGAGATGCAGTTGATGCAGTCGCTGCTGCCGATGGAAGCCTGAATGACGTGTTATGCATCAGTGCAGGAAAAAGAAAGGGAAAGTTTTGAAATGCATCTGGATCGTTGCTTACGGGCTGACAAGTGACTTCATCCAAACTGCGAAAAACCTCAAACCACCAAGAAGCGTTTTCTGGGGCCTGAGCCAAGCCTCCTGAGCACAGGGCCCCGGATTGCTGCCCTCCGTTAAAGGGGAAGCACTGGAGCTGGTTTAAGGGGGGAACAGACCATCCGGCTAACGTGCTAGCAAAGATTTCACCTTAAACAGGGTAACTGAGCTCACGCCTGGGGGGAAAAATAAGGGGAGGAAGAGGAAGTGCAACTTTTGTTTTGACTTAAACTTTTCACGGTGCCTGCCACACGGTTCTCGGTGATTAAGCTCGGAAAGCATGGTCGAGGTGAAAGTCGAGGAGCTGGCAGTGCAGATGTCCTCGGGGTGCTTTTGTAGGCTTGCTGCAGAAGGAGGACAGCCCAGCCACCCATCTGCTGCCAAGTACCTTGCTCTGAGAAGTGAGAGCGTTTAGGAGATCAGCATGTGTGATAAAGAGATAGAGAAAACATGACCTATGAGGAAGGGTGGGAGGAATTAGTGCTGTTTAGTCTAGGGGTGATGGGGGGGATGCAGAGAACTCAGGGTTTTGAAACTCAGATGTGTGTTTTGGAAAGCTTTGTGGTGGGTGAAGCTCCATGGCAGGCCATGAAGGAAGGCTTCCCTTGGAGCTGCTCTCGCCAGGATGGTGTCACCTCTCTGCTGGTTTCGGGGAGAGGTGAGGAAGCACTGACCTTTCCATTCCCCTTGTGCTACCTTTCTGTGTCGCTGCAACAGCTGAAAATGCCCTTTCTGTTGAAGACTGGTCTTACAAGGCTTTAAAATGGGTGAGCTCTGCTGTTCTTCCTGGGTTTCAGGGCAGGGTTAGCAGCCCAGGAACCGAGAGGTACCCACCTGCCCCAGATAGGTCCCCGCTGTTAAGGTGGGCACCCCATTGCGCTGCCGAGGGCGAGCAGAGCCCCGCGGGGCAGCACAGAAGGTCTGCAGTCAGGCCCTGGAGAAAGGCCACCATGGTTTGTTTTCTCCTTGAAGCTGCTCATCTGCTCTTGAATGTCAGGCCTCCGTAAGGCCAAAACGTGGGCCTGCATCTGCTCTCCCTGCCAGCCCTGTTAGCCAGCCAGTGCTCTTACTGCTGTAAAACATGCCCCGATTGCCTGCCTCTGTAACGTGACATGTGGAGGCAGGACCGTGCAGCATCCTCACCTTTGCTCTTGCTCAAGAGCATCCCACCAGGGCATCTGTAATTACTTTGTATGTTTGCAAATGCTTGCTTCAAGTCTAGGAAACGCTTCCTGATTTTGGAATTTTTGGCAGCGGGATTTATTTCTCTTCTCTCCCGGCCTGGCTGGGAAACCCCCTCTTTTTGGCCAATAACATAAGTGTTTTTTGCATGTTGTTTACAGCTGGTGGGATCTGGTTCTTGGGAGGAGAAACACATCATGAGTTGCTGCAGCGGGGTGAAGCGGGAGGGAAGCTGCCTTCCCGCGCCCTGTCCCTCGTCACCCACCGTTGCCCCATGGCAGCAGTGGCAGGTGTAGCTCCTCCTGAAGCCGGCGTTTGACCCAGCTGGGTGGAAGGGAAAAGCAAGGGAGAGGAGCCGAGCTTCCCTCCCAGCTGGGCTGCATCCCTGTGCACGCTGCAGCCTAGCCAAGGAATTCTTTCCTCTAAGAGAAGGCTCAGGCGTGAATCCACGTGAGGCTCAGAACAAGAAAAAATAATCTGCCTCCCACATGCTCGCAGCCCGATGGCCTCTCTTCCAGCAGGCATCTCCTTGCTGTCACACCAGCGGGGGACAGCGGCTGCCCAGCAGGCAGCCTGGGGCAGGATCGTGGCTGGGAGCAGAGCGGCAGCCCCGCAGCAGCCAGGAGGCCGGAGGGAGAAGCGGGGCGGACGTGCCGCTGCCTCTCGCGCCTGGCCTGGCCGAGGAACAGCAGCTGCCTCCGCTCCTCTTCCGTGCCTGAGGCCCGGAGCCGCTGCGCCCCTGCCCTTTCCCCATCCCCAGGCCTCTCTGCCGCTGCCAGCATCTGGTCTTCTGAGCACGAGGCGCTCTTCGGGAGAGTCCCGTCCTACATTCCTTGTGCCTGAGGCCTCCCAGATAGCTCCTGCCAGTACAGCTGCGGGGAGAGTGCTTTACGATGCAACGCTGACAAAATCTCCCTGAGTTTGGAGGAAGGCTGAAGCAGCCCGTTTGTTTCAGGAGATGCTGATGGTTTCACTGCTGAGTTGCTTCACGGTGTCTTGTCCTGTCCCGCGTGCTGCAAAGGGCAGCAAAGACCCAGGAGCTGCAGGTGAAGCGAGGGGATTTCATCCTCAGCTGGGGCAGAAGGTGCGGCACGGGTAGGGCTGAACCCCATCACCCTGATGTGACTTCTCGTGCAGGCTGAGGAGGGAACGCAGGTGGAGCGCCTTTCTTTTCAATAAATAGCTAAACCGACTCATGCCTTCACTTGAAAACGTGGTTGTGTTTGATGAGCTGGAGCAGCGCAGCCTCCCGTGGGCCGCTGGGTTTCCCAGGGCTGGGCGCAGCGAAGGGCAAGTGATCACCGGGGCAGGGCATGTCTGCATGCTGCCGGGCTTCGTGCTGGGAGAAGCAGGAAGCCGTGGCAGGGAAGGAGGGCACCTGCGCTGGCAGCAGCCTCCGAACAAGCCGGGAACGTGGCTGAGCACTGCCTGTGGCCCCAGGAAAAGCAAAATCCCAGCTGTGCTTGGGGAAAGGGCTCTGCACCTTCGCCACCAGCAGGCAGGAGCACCCTGGAGCCGTGCCACCCCCTGCCTGCATCCTCCAGGCTGGAGCAGTCCCTGTTTGCTGGCTGGGCAGCAAATGATGTAATTGCTTGTTTGGGGAAAATTTGGGGGAATCTGAGATGCCCTTTGGAGCCCAGGCCATGTCACCCTGCCACACGTGTCTGTGTCAATGCCAAGGATTTATTACACAACCAACCCTCACATCTAGGTGCCACCAGGAAATTCCCAAGCACAGCAGTGGTGGAAAAACACGCTGTTAAAATACTGTAGTATAACTCAGCTGGTCAAACAAGTAACTCCCTGTGTGGGAACTGAGAGTGTTTTTTATTCCACAGTCCTTCCAAAGCTCGATCATTATTAGGGGCGTCTATTTTTAAGCACTTATCTCAAGCACCTTCCATGACTTTTTCTTTCCTTCTTCCTGCTGTTCAGTTCCTCCTCCAGCAAAACCCTGTCCTTTCACCACAGCTGCTGGGGTCATTCTAACCCGACGACAAAATCTTCAACTCTTTCAAAGCCTGACCCCGATTCTTATTAATCATTTCTCCGAAGAATGCAGTGTTTTTCACTAGCAGTGTTCATTTGGGGTAGGTCTTGTCCTGGGCTGAGCCCTCGTGTGCTGAAGGCTTTATGGCAGGGCTCGTGTTGTGAAGACATAGTGCCCTTAGGACCTGGTCTTGTCCAGACGATGGCTCTGTGCTAGCAGGATGCGCTCCGTGTAGGAGGATCAACCCGCTGACACTAACTGCCTGCTTCCGCCGGAGTTAATGGGGTGGTTGAACATGCTCCTGGCAGCCCGCATCGCCCCGGGCCGGGAAGGTGCCGCCCTGCAGTGGATGTGTCCTGCAGCGTGAGGCCCCAAAAAGTGAGGCATTGGGTGGCAGCAGGGGTGCCAGGAGCATCACGTCTGCCTTCAGAGGTGGCTTCTGCCCCTCGTCCCCATCCACGTGGGTGCTGTGCCCTCCGCACCGGGCTTCAGCTCTGTGGAAGGGTGAAGAAAATGCAGAAATCCATGGAAGAAGGAACAAACTTTCTTTGCCCGCTGAGGGTTTATGTGCCATGGAGCACACAGCGCACACGCACGCCTGGGTCTGCTCCAGGGGCTTACACCTAAACAAACCGTGTTTCTTGATCGCCTCATTCAATTTAAATTGGTGCGAGTTGCTGGTGCAAATTGGCCAGGACTTCCTGCCAGCGCTTGAATAATGCTGCAGAGAAAGTCCGTCTGTCTGTCTCCAGCCAGCAGGAGAAGTCCCGGCTTGTCTGCAGGTGGTACCGAGCTCGTGCATATTCCTGCTGCTCAGCAAGGCGTGCTGCTGCCTCGTGAGAGGAGGGGGCAAGAAGAAGGGACTGGCTGCCGAAGAGCCCGCGGGCTCGGCTGGTAAACCTGGAGCGGCTCCCTGGCGAGCCTGAGGGGTCGGTGAAGGTCCCCAGGCTGTCGCAGAGCTGGGGACGGGGCTGCTGGAGGAATCCTCACCCCTGCGGCAGGGCTGGCCTGGCCCTCGCATCGCCCCGGCCCTTGGGCACCGAGGTCCTCCCCGCTGCAGGTCTGCTCCCTTTCCCAGAGGGGAAATGGAAGCGAGCGGTTTGGGATGTGGCTTTGCCATCAGCTGCTCGTGCTTGGCAGAGGCAAAGGAAGCATTTATAATACTCCGCTTAGAGGGAGACGTGCGTGGACTTGGATGCAGCCCTGTGGTGACACGGGACTGGGGTCCAGGGGGAGCACCCGGCCCCGACCGCAGGGCTTGGGTCCCCCTGGCTGCTCCAAGCCCCCTCCCGGCCCCAGGAAGCAGCCGGCCAGAGCAGGTCCTGGCCTGGCCGCCGAGCGCCGCACCGGGTCGGGCTGTGCCGGGACTTGTTCTGCAGCCTCCCCGGCTCCAGGGTGCTGGTGACCGGCTGCGAGCACCTCCCCTAGAAGCTGAGCGTTTGGGGTTTTCAGAGGCTCTCTGCACGCTCGGGATGTTGTGGCACCGAGCCGGAGCATCGCGATGGGCGGCGCGGCATCTTTGGGTTCACAGCAACACCCCACGCACGCTCTGCAGAGCAGCCACGGTGAGGGAGTTTCAGAGGTGAACACAGAGCTGGCAGATCTCCATGCCAGGAGAGGGGGCTCCTGTTGTCCGTCCTGCCACCAGCATCCCACTGCTGGGGACAAACCTGTCCTTGTGCAGCAGCCCTGCAGCAGCAGGATCTGAGCCTGGTCCTGGGCTGAGTGTGACGCTCCTGCTTGGTTGCTTTGGTTCCTCTTGGATCAAAGCTTGCTCAATGGGCTGTTAAAAAGTTAGAAAGCACTGAAGAGCAAAAGCAGACCTAGAAGTAGCAATGCTCCAATAGATTCTTTTGCAAGGGACCAACCATCCTACTCTGCTCATTGGTGNTTTTTTTTTTTTTTTGTGGCTGGAAACAAATTTTTTATTCTAAAACATCACTTAATTAAAAAACCCACTCACATCCTCAAAACATTCATTTTCCAGTCAACCTCTGAAAGTTTCCATTTGCCGACATACGTCTTCTTGTGTGCGTAAAGGAACCGAGCCCCATATCCAGCCCTTCAACGCTCATAAGCTCAGAGAGCTCCTCTCTGCCCCGCGCTGCCGGCTCACCGGAGGTTCGCTGCTGCCAGCACCGGGGCCAGGGCTGGGGAAGAAGGAGTTAAAGGTTTGCAGCGCAGGAGCAGCAGCTGCCGACCCCTCCATGCAGGCTTAGATCCTGCGCTTTCTTCCCTCTTGATGGCTGGGGAAAGCCAGCTCCAAATTCAGATGCCGCTCTCTAGCCTGGGGATAACATTGCACCCGGCTGCCCTGCTTCACCTTCTTGGAGAAATCCAAGCCGAGCTGTCCCCGGGGCCGGGCGGGCTGCTCTGTATTTCCCTCTGCAGGATTGGGGCTTTGGGGTTCTCCTCTCCGTGCTTGGAGGCTTGGAGCACCGCGGGTGACGTGCGCCGGTGGGGTGAGGGCTGGCTCTGTCCCCTGTCCCCCGTCCCTTGGCAGGTGGCTGTGGAGGGGAGGGCCGGCCGCCTCTGCCAGGGAGCGCTCAGCCCGCACTGGGCGGGACTGGGAGCATTGGGAGCGCTGCCACGGAGGGGTGGCTGTGGGATCGGGGACGGAGGGAGCGCGGCAGCACAGGCTGGGTGCAGCAGAGGTAGGTGCCTTCCTTCTCCCCACCTCCTCCTCCTTCCCAGGGCTGCCGACGGCCGAGGGATGCTCTTTGCAGCTCCGGGCACGAATGGGAGGGGAGGTGGGTCTGGGGGGCCATGGCGGGGTGCCCTAGGGCAGGCTGGTGCTCACTGTGCCCCCCCGAGTCGAGGGAGCCGTATCCCAGCTTGGGGCATCCCAAGCAGGGCGTGAGAAGCAGCCTGCGGCACGGAGCAGGGCGAGCAGGCTGCTCTCCTGCCCACCTCTGGTTTTCACTCGCCGTTCGCTTCTGTCCGGCACGAAGGGGCTGTGGGCTTGTACCAAGAAAGCGGCCGTGCATGCTGCTGCGCTGAAACGCTGCTGTTCTGCCCCTCTGCAGAGCCCTCGCAGCCGACGCAGGAGCTCCGCTGGCTGGAAGCGCTGCAGACGACCGGGCGGCTCTGCGCCTTCCCACAGAGATGGAAAACAAAGTGCTTCTGTCATTTGCATTCTACAGCACGATCTTGATTTTAAAAATGTACGTTGTTGCCATCATTACGGGACAAGTGAGACTCAGAAAGAAGGTAAGTTCCAGTTTCCTTTCCCTTTCTCACCCTTTCTGGCTTTTCCTTGGGTTTCTGTTTGGATTTTCTGCAAGCTCTTTCTTCTTTTAATCCTGTAAAGGCCGACAAAGTTTTACTGAAGCAAACTGAGTTTCCTTTGACTTAGGTTGAAAGCAAAACACGTTTTATAGCTGCGGCAGATAAATATCTCGCTTCTCTTTAGCTCTTTTTGTTTGTTTCTACCATCTGTAGCTTGATGTTTATCATTTCTGAATCCTAATCTAAATAGTAATTTCAGATTTAAAATGCCATGCAGGTGAGCTGCTTCTGGAAAGAGGCTCTGTTTACAGTTAATTTGCTGTGTCTGGAAGAAAAGGAGCAAAAAGGGCTTAAGAGCAAGTCATTGAAATGCCAGAAGAAATTATTGCAATGTAGCAGAAAGTTTTTGTGCTTTCAGAGGCTGAATCGCTACATGGACACTCCAGAACAAAAAGTCACAGGGAACAGAAACAATAGCTGGAGGAAATGGTTCTTGGACCTGGGGAGGAAACACAGCAAGGAGCAGGAGCTTGCTTTGCTTACTGCCTGCAGCCCGGTGTGAATTTGTGGCAAAACTCAGCTGCCCATAAAAAAATGCTTAAAAGTATACGAGGAGTTTCCGACTGCATCAGCGGAGTGGGAGGGAGATATTTGAGCTCTCAGGCAGGATACAAAGATGGACACTCCTGTGTTGTAGCATCATCATAACTGGTGATCTGGCTTTCCCCCCGTGTTTCTGGGCGATGCTGCAGCCCTGGGACGGTCTGGGCTTGTAAAATGACTAAAGAAAGGGGTCCTTTCCAGGGTCCTTTCCAGGCCGCATAGTGCAGCTGTCCCGTGTAACCAGCTCCCTGCAGAGCAGCTTCTGAGCATAGGTGGGGAGCTTGCATTAATCATTTTTATTTGTGAGCTTGTTGATGGTGGATCCAATTCCCCCAGGGCTTGGTTCAGTCACTAAGCATCAGTGCCCAAAAGCCAGCCAGGGAATTTTCTGTCTTAGTAAGGCAAACCGATCTGTCATTCCCGGTTATCTTTTGGACGCTGCCTTCAATGTCTGCAAGCTCTGTGCCAGGAGTGATCTCATTTGGTGGTTGGCAAAGTCTCTTCCAAATGGATTTCACGGAAAGAAGTGGCCTGGGACCAGCACAGGACCCCCGGGATCTTGAAGCCCTGGCTTGGTATCTGCTCGGTGGGCAGAGTGGGATTTTTCAGAGGAAGCCCATCGGTGCCGCGCAGGAGGCACCTTTGCAAAGCGAGCATTAGCTCTGCTCCTCCCCGTCTGGCTTAGCGCTCCGTTAATGATTTTTTAACCTTGCCATTTTAAAGTTGCATGAAAAAAAAAAACAAAAAAACAACAAAACACCCCAATGAAGCTCCTGCGTGGGAGATGTGTCCCCTGATAGCCCCGCCGCGGGGACTTTCTCTTGCAGGCGTTCGCCAACCCGGAGGACGCGCTGCGCAACGGGGGGCTGCAGTACTACCGCGAGGACCCCGACGTGGAGCGCTGCCGCAGGTGAGTACGGCGGTGCCGGCATCCCTCCCTGGCGGGAGCAGTAAGAAGCTAAAAGGCTCGTTAATTAAGTAATTACCTAGATGGGTGGAATGCCTGGAGGTCTGAGGCAGGACCCCGTACACAAGGGCAGCTTAATCTTTAATGGGAGCGCAGGGTGTGCTAGAGCAAGGAAAAGTGGAAGGATCCAGGTTTGGGGTCCAACAGACACAATGAAACCCATTCCCTGGGGGCTTGTCCCGTGCCAGAGGTAAACCCAGGGTGATGCAGCTTGTCTTGGCCCCCCAGGAGGGGGTGCCCAGGTGCCAGACCAGACACCGCATGGGCTGGTTACCCACAGGAAGGGAGGCTGGAGCTGTGCCCGGCTCCAGCACGGGCGATGGGGGGGCTGCACCGCTTGCACCACCCCGTCTGCCAGGTTTGCTTAGCCAAACTTCCCATACCACCCAGTCGCCAGGCTGCCAGAGGGAGGAGGAGGAGGCAGATAAGCTGTTCCCTTGCTAGGAAAAAGAAAATAATAGTAGCAACGATAATAATAATCCTCTTTTGATTAGTCAGAAAAGACAAGCTTCCATAAAAATTAATAACCGGAGCTGCAGCAGCGGCTTGGGGAAGTCCGGGGCTTGAATTGTGCAGTGAGCGCACGCCAGGTCAGACCTTGCTAATCCATTTGCAGCCCTGGGAAAGTCAAATTAAATCCGAGGTCTCTCCCCTGAATGAGAGTGCAGCAGGGTGCTCGGCCCTGGCAAGGCACTGGGGACCGTGGGGGCTGCATGGAGCAAGTGAGATTTCCCCCTTGTCTCGCATGGAGGCCCCCAGCTGCACCTCGGCCCTGGAAGGACAATTTGCCTTTTTTTTCCCTTCTCCTCCCCGTTTTCCCCCAGTCCTTCCAGCCCCGCCGCAGCTCAGCCGGGCTGGGTCACTGGGGCTGGTTCGGATGCGGTGGGGACACGGGGCGGCTGCGAGCTGCCTCTGCCAAAAGCGGGTGTGGTGGGGCTGAGGGACTCATTTTAGTGTCTTCTCCAGCCCAATTCCTCCCTGCTGTCCCAAAACCACGCACAGAGAGCTGCTGAAGTGGGGTTTCTAGCGGGCTCCTCACCACACTCATCCCGCCTTGCCTGGGGACGGGGCCCCTAGGCAGGGAACTGCTCCTGGTGGGGGTGGATGGAGCGGGTGGGGGAACCCCTTGTGCTGCTGTCGGCTGCGGGGGTCACGGGGTGCTGGAAGCCCCGGATGAAGCTCTGCTGGGCACAGCAGCCGGGGCATCGCCCTCGCTCTGCAGCAAAGCCGGGGCTGGAAGCAGCTCGGGTTTTGGCAAACCTTGGCCTGAAGAGCTCTGTGTGTTCGGGGGACAGCGGCCAGAAGGGACACCAGGACATCTCCTGGGCTATGGAGCTGACTCCAGAGGTGGGAGAGGGGGCTTAAAACACAGCCCCTCTTCTGTTTTTAAAGTCAGCCTTCAGCCAGGTTCATTCCAGCCTGTGTTGGCACTAACAAGCTGGGACTGAGCATCCTAAAACTTCACAGCCACTTCTCGGCTTGCACAGAATAGCAAAGGTGTCTTGGCCTTTGCTTCAGAGAAGAAGTTATTTAAGATTTTCTCTGGGCTTTGTGGACATTTGAACATGCTGGGGCACAGGAGTCGGGAAGCAGGGGCAATTTTACAGAGGGATCTGGATAGGCTGGACCGGTGGGCCGAGGCCAACTGTATGAGGTTCAACAAGGCCAAGTGCCGGGTCCTGCACTTGGGGCACAACAACCCCAAGCAGTGCTACAGGCTGGGGGATGAGTGGCTGGAAAGCTGCCTGGCAGAGAAGGACCTGGGTGTATTGGTGGATAGCCGGCTGAATATGAGCCAGCAGTGTGCTCAGGTGGCCAAGAAGGCCAACGGCATCCTGGCTTGTATCAGGAACAGTGTGGCCAGCAGGACTAGGGAAGTGATTGTCCCCCTGTACTCAGCACTGGTGAGGCCGCATCTCGAGTCCTGTGTTCAGTTCTGGGCCCCTCACTACAGGAAGGACATCGAGGTGCTGGAGCGGGTCCAGAGAAGGGCAACGAAGCTGGTGAGGGGTCTGGAGAACAAGNAAGTTGCGTCAGGGGAGGTTTAGGTTGGATATTAGGAAAAATTTCTTCATGAAAGGGTTGTGAGGCATTGGAACAGGCTGCCCAGGGAGGTGGTTGAGTCACCATCCCTGGAGGTCTTCAATAGACGTGTAGATGTGGTGCTTAGGGACATGGTTTAGTGGTAGACTTGGCAGTGCTGGGATAACGGTTGGACTTGATGATCTTGGAGGTCCTTCCCAACCTAAATGATTCTGTGATTCTATGATTCTTGTCAAGGCTTCATCTCCCCCTCTGAAACCCTCAGAGAGAGCAGGGAAAAGGCAACCGAGCCCCGTGCCGGTGGCACTCAGCAGCTGGATCCATCCCCACCGCACGACCTGAGAGCCCCCACCAGCCCGTGGGGACAGGTTTGAAAAAAAAACCATCCATGGGCCATCCATGGGCCACGGCTTTCGCTGCAGCCTGAACACAACGCGGTTCCACAGGCACGGGGCCGTGGGGCCCTGCTCATCCGTCCCCTCGGGACGCACCCACGGAGGGGCAGAGCCACGAATCCTCCCGTCCTGGGACACAGGGCCGCCTGCACGCCGCCCGCTCGTTGAGTAACACGGCCACATCTGGGGCCGTGCCGTGCTGGCCGCTCGCCAGCTCGCAGCTTCTCGCAGCTTTGCGCGGGGTCTTTGTTTTGCTTTGTTTATTTATAACTCCAACCCTCGAGCTGTCATCCACCGCGGCAAAGGCGTCCCAGTCACGTAGGGCAGCTCGCCGCAAGTTTTGGGAGCGAGGCGTTCCCTCCAGAGAGACGCCGGGCACAAAATCCCGCTGTGTGCACGTGTAGGGGGGGGTCTGAGCCCTTCGGGGGCTGCATGCACCCCATCGGCGGGCTGGGCGCGTGGGCTGGGCGGGATGGCAGACAGCAGGGGAACCCGGAGGGAAGGAGCAACCTTGTCTCCCTTTCCAGGGCGCACCGCAATGACATGGAGAACATCTTCCCCTTCCTCTTCCTCGGAGCCATCTACTCCCTGCTGGAGCCCAGCCCTGCGGTGGCCAGGGTCCACTTCTTCATCTTCTGCGCGGGGCGCATCGTGCACACCGTGGCTTACCTCCTGCGGCTGAAGGCACCCACGCGCTCCGTGGCCTACAGCGTGGCGCAGCTGCCCTGCTTCTCCATGGCTCTGCAGATCCTCCTCGCCGCCGCCCCGTATTGGTAGCGCCCAACAAGACCGGACACCCAAACCCTCTCGTCCTGCTCTCTGCAGCTGCGTCAGCACAAAGATGTCCCCGGCTGGAGCGGGTGGGGTGTGCGTGTGAGTGGGTGCATGCGTGGGTGCTGCCTGGGATGCTGCTGGCGCTGCGGGGATGCGCAGCGTGGCCACAGTGAGGTCCCCGTGTCTGCTATTGAAGCCGGGCAGGGGAGTCCCCAGGGAGAAGGGGAAAGTGCCCCCAGGGAGCGGGGAGGGGATGCTGAGCAGGCTTCCCTTGCTCACGCACACATCCTGTCCTCGAGGAAAGAGTTTCACCAAATGAAAATAGGTTTTCTGGATAATTGACCCAGCCTGGGATGGGGAAGATGCGCCCTTTCCCCTCAGTCACTAACACCCCATGAAGTAGGAGGGAGAAGCCACGATGGTCCCACGGCTCTGCAAAAACACTTGGTTGGCAGCCGTGGGCGCTGGCAGAGGGAGGGAGAAAAGCAAACACCTCCCTGGTGCCGGAAACATTGCAAAGCCAGCACAGCAGGGGCGAGCACAGCTCCCTGCAGCCCCTCTTGTGGGCAGGGGCAGCTGCTCCGAGCTTTTCGTCCCGGCCTCATCATGGGATGTACCAGGGACATGCCCAAAGCAGCCGGCAGAAATTGCAAGCCCTGCAGAGAGCTGCACCCTGACACACATCTGCATCCACATGCTGCTGATGCCTGAAAACACTCCTGGGGCAGCAGGGTGAATTTCTTCTCCGTTTGCAGCCTTTCTCTGGCTGCAGAATGGCCTGTTGCTATTTGGGGAATGTGCTGTGGCCGCTTTGGGGGTGTTTTTTTCAGCTGGCCCCTGCTGCCCGCCACTGCCGAGCCGTGCGCAGCGTGGATCAGCTGGTATTTGCAGAAAGCCCTGGAAACGAGCAGAGCGGCTTTGAACGCTGCCCAAAGCCGTGCCCCCGCGGGAGGAGGGTGCTGCTGCTCCGCGGCGTCGCGTGAAAGCTGCGGTGGTGGAGCAGAGAGGTTGGGAGCAGAGCGCTGCGGGATGACGAGCCCTCTTCTGCCGCACGGCTGTCCCCAAGCGCCGAGGGCTGGTCCAGCCAGCGGCAGTGGGCGGTGGGGCAGCCCTTTGGAGGGCAGGGCAGGGCCCTCTGCTGCCCAGGGCCTCCTCCCAGGGCATCGCAGGGCTTTGCTAAGGTCACAGGGAGAAAGCAGAACGAGCAGAAAATAAACTCCCCTTCCACCTGTGCTAAGCACAAAAGCTCTTCCCTTTGCCGCACTCTCCTTTGGGATGCTCCTGTGCCGGCAGCTCCCAGCCCCAGCAGAGACATGGCCTTAGCCTAAGCAGTTTGGGGAGGTTTCAGCTGTTTGCTCTCGGCCGCTTCTCGCTTACCCAGCCCCAGTTCAACAGATGTCTGGATGATGCCCCTTTTAACGAGCCTTTGCTGCCTCACATGGTGCACAAGGTCTTGAACACCCTGTACATTTCTCTGCTGCTACATATGCATCCTGGTGGCAGGAAGCAAATATTCCCAATAAAAACAAATCATTATGCTCTGATACATCCTTCCTTCGGGAGCAGCCGATGCAGCTGGGCAGCAGCTGGGTCCAGCCCCAGCCCCAGCAGGATGGCTCCCCAGCTGCGAAGAGTTGCTAAACCCTGCAGAGCCCGGAGTGCCCCCAGGCTCCTGAAGAGATGAGGACCCTTCCCTCCGGGCCCACCTGCCCCGCAGAGAATGCTCTTTTCCAGGTGTGCATTATTTGTGCTGATCCTTTAAATTTAGCACAGCTGGGGCTTGTAAAAGCAGCTATGCTCAGCTCTCCTGTCTAGAGTAGCAGGCTGCCCCGAAGTTTGGTGTGTGCACCCAGCTCCCCTTCATCCCAGCTCCCCTTCATCCCAGCTCTCCAAGCAGGCTCTCAATATGCGATGCTTTTTCCAAGCAAGCTTTCTTCATACCCTGCCTGCGTTTCTTCCCCATGGAGCCAAGGTAGAGCTTAAATCCTGGAGGGTTGGAGATGTTCAGGTAAGATGTAGTTGCTTTCCTTTCTGTTCTTAAAACTTGCAAAGGAGCCACCTGTATTTTCTGAGCTCAGCAGCCCCCTCCTTCTGCTTGTAACTTCCTGCAAAGCAACAACCTCACTTCCCTGGTTCCCTCCTATTTTCTTAAGCTGTTGGTGTTTGGGAGATGCTGCCCTGTGTCTGCATTAGCTGGCTGGGATGGACAAAATGGTTCCCCTCAGTAGGCTTTTCTTTCCCTCAGTGCTTTTTATTTTCAAACAAGAAAGGCAGTGGCTTTATAAAATGGACTCCATCCAGTACATGTTGCTGTGTTTAGGGATGTAGCTGGATTGAGACTTTGGGATGGGAAGGAAGAAATGGGGCTGCAGAAACCCCAGCCCCCAGAGCTGCTAGTTCTTCCAGCCTCCTCCAAGCTGCTGGTTCAGTGCCTGGGGCTGGTGCCCTGCTCGGGGAAGCTGAGGTTATGTGCAGAGCTCTGCTTGCTTCTTTTTTTATTAAAAAAAAATAAACCCTGCTGTACTGGCTGTAGGGAAAAAAGCTTGGGAACGTGAACTCTCCTGGCTCCAAAAAAACAAACAGAAAAAGCCCACAAGGCAAACTTCAGAGAGGCCCAGCCATCACGCTTGTTTTGAAACACTGGAGGCTTGTGGGAGACCGGATGGAGCCCAGCTTGTCCCTGCGTGGCCGGGACCAGCACCATGTCACTGGGAGCTGCCAGCTGTCCCCAGCACGGCCGGTGGCATTGGCTGCGAGGAGCTGCGGCATCGCTGGCAGGCCTGGGTGGGCACCCAGCAGGCCTGGTGCGCGGTGTTTGGTGGGAAGCCAGGGTGTTGCAGGCTGCTCCGAGGGAGGGGAGAGATGGGTGACGGAGCCAGATATCTTACTCCTTCCCCCAAGGAGGTCGGGTTTATTCGCTAGTGCATGCCAAGCTACTCTCTCCTGAAGCGGGAGGATGCAGAGCAGCAAGGAGGCCCCTGCTCGCACCCTGAACCTATTGCAGGCAACCCAGCAGCGCTCCTGGGGCTGTGCGTGGCAGCTCCAGCCCTTCCACCTCTGTCAGGCTTTGGGCATCTGTCTCAAATAATATCCTAAAGCCCCAAACCTCCAAATTCCTGCTCTGGCCTTGGTGCAGGGGGAGGATGTCCCTGGTGTCCCCTGCAGCTCCTGGAGAGCAGGGGCTCTGGCTGTACCTACCGGTGAGTTGGAGCATGTGCTGTATGTGCCAGCGATTTGTTTTTCCACACCTGGCTCAAATGTGAAATGTTAACACTGCAGAACCCACCTGGGACTCAACATCTGCAAAGTCTGGTGCTTAAATATTTGAATATGATTCACTCTGCCAGCACGTGTCTTCCCCTCCACCCTGCCGAGCCCGAGGAGTCTGGAGGTGGGGGCAAAAAGCAAGCGGGGACCCAGCAACAAGCCCCTTCCCCTCCTGCATGTTCCAGCCAGTCC
>VXAA01003852.1:142979-166793 GCA_013399115.1 Anseranas semipalmata | reverse complement strand
GGGGAGCTGAGGCGGCGTGTCCGGGCTCTGCCCCCCGCCCCGTGTCCCCAGCCCCCGTGTCCCTGCTGGGGGCCCCAACGTGGGGACACCCGGCCCGCTCCGCTGCGCGATGCTGCAGCACCCTCGTGTGGCAGCGGGGGCCGGAGCACCCGCTGCTGGGGGGGCACCCGGAGCCAAGGTGACCAGGGGACCCCCTGCCTGGGGGTCGGAGCGCCCCGGGGAGGTTTTGGGGGAGGGGGGGCTTCCCCCCTACCCTCCGGCTTCCCGAAAGCTTCGCATCTGCCTTGGGATGCTGGCTTTGGAGAGAAGCAGCACCGCTCCTGCTGCAGGGCAGAGGTGCCCCTTCCAAACAGCGCAGGTTTTGGGGGGAGCGTCGCATCCCCCGGGACAGGAGGGGCTCGGCTGCTGTCCCGGGAGCTTCTGGAGCCTCCAGAAGACGGTGGGGTCAGCAGGACCCGCAGGGGCCCCGCACCTTCCCCTTGCCACCAGAGGGAGAAGGGCTCGGCGCATCCGCAGCGGGAGGGGAGGATGCTGCAGCCCCTGGATGTCTGCGTAATCGGGTCTGGGTGGGGATAACCAGGCTGGCACCCCCCTGCTTCCCCGCGAGCTGGAAAATGTGAGCTCTGTTTTGTCTCGCTGCCGTGGCAGCCGGTGCTGATGACGATACAAAATTGTTCTCGTTAAAATATTGCAGGGGCAAACTTCAGCTTTTCATCGGTCGGAAAGCCACGTGCAGATATCGGGCTGCGGGGTCAGGAACAAGGAGAGGGGTACGGGAGGGTCCTTCCATCAGCTGAGAGCTCTCATCTGGGAGTCAGCTGGCTGAAAAGCAGCTGCTTCAGGGAAGGAAATGCAGTCTGAAAACAATGTTCCTGCAACCCTCCCGGCCCCCAGCCAAGGCTATGGTGTGTGGATGGAGACCAGAAGTCAGGCCTGGTGATGGATGTGTCCGTGACAGAGAGCTTACTAGGAGAAGTCCCCTTGTGCTGGAGGATGAGGAGGCAGCGCAATGCCTTTGAGCTCCTCTTGGCTGGCTCCTGGGAGCCAGCAGACCATGGGCTGAGACCTACTGCTCCAGTGGGAGCTGAACTGAAGCTGGGACAGTGCAGGCAGGAAATAAGTGACATTTCCAGCAGCTAACAGAAATGAGTCACTGGAGCTATCTGCCCTGGGATCTGCAAGATCTTCACTTCTAAGGGTCTCTTGGCTCAGGGCTGGATGTTCTGCATTGGCCACGTGCTGAGGACATGAGGATGCTGCTTGGGTGATGTTCTGCCTGGGGCTAGGCTGGACGCCGGACAAATGGCCATAAAGATCTGAGACTCACTTATTGAACGAATGAATAAATAAGCAAATACAAAGCAGTAGTGAAGCTGCATGAAGCCCATGGGGATGGTCAAGCTGCTGTTGTGTGGGACCACGGCTACTGGAGTGGGTCAGTACGGCTTTGTGGGCTGCGTGTCCCACAGACCTGCTCCACAAATCGTGCGTGGGGTGCCTAAGTCCCCAAGGCCAGCTGTGGCTGTGGGCACCAGCACGGCTCCAGGTGCTGAGATAAAATCTCTCCTCTGTGTCCGTCCGTGGAGCTGCCCGGTCAACACACAGAGTTCTGTGGCTGCAACAGGGAGGATTTGTCTGACTTTCAGTTGTTTATCGTGTGGCTGCCCCCTGGTTTCCCTCCCCTGGAATGGAAAGCAGGGTGGGAAGGCAGGAAAGCTCCAGCCCTTGGTGGGGCTGGGGCGATGCCCAGCACGGGGACTCGCTCCCTTTCTGCTGGGTGCTGCACTGAAGTGCTGGAGCCAGCAGACGTGGGACGAGACACGATGCATCCTGTTCACCTCTGGGGAAAGCTGGGATGTGGCTGTAGGGCTCCTTCCCAGCCTTGTGGTCACACAGGGTCTGTGTGTGTCCCAGGCCACCAGTGCTGCCATCCCCTGGGTCTGCTGGGGAGGCGGAGGTGACACAGGAGTGCTGTAGGCAGTGCCAGCTGGACTGGGGGACTAAGGCAGGTAAAGGAAACAAGGCAAACACAGGCTGTGCCTTCCCCGCCGAGCCCTTCCTGCTGCTGGAAATCAGCAGGGCAGCGATTTTTCTGCACACGCAGTTGAATCTGGGCCATGTTTCACTGACACAGATCCACCCACCATTAACTTTCTGACCCTCTCCGAATCCACTTTATACCTTTGATCTCCACAGTATCTTGGGGCGATGGATTTCAGGCTGTCGTCGTGCTGTGGGTTTCTATGACAGCTGTGAGGACGCCTTCTGCCTTGTTCTCTAACCCTTTCCTAATTATTCCTACCACTCAGCTTGCTGGTTTTCAGTCTGCGTGAGCCTGATGCTCCCGCGCGAGCAGCAGCCGGGTGCTTCAGGCGGTCTCCCTGTGTGCATTTTGCCCCTTGGCATCGCACCCCTGCCGTTCTGTAGCTCAGCACTGCCAGGTCCTGGAGCTCCCTGCAGGCAGCATTGGCTGTGGCTGCCCCACGCTGCTCGGTATCACCTCTGCTGGTCACCGTTGTCCTCCTGCACTTCGGTGCCCTGTGCGGGAAGCGCTCTGCACTGTAAGAGCTGGCGGCTTGTTCCTGCCCTTCCGATTCTTATGTTAGCTAGCTGACTGCAGAATCTGACTCGCCAGGTTAGTGCCTGCCTTGGCGTGCAGGATGGAGCCTGGAAGAGCAGGATTTGGTGCTGATTCAGGCTTCTGGTGCTGGTGATGCTCAGCCCTTACCAAGTCCGTGTACTTGAGATCAGAGTGTGGCTGCAATGACAGCATAGCAGACAATCTCCTTACATCTCAAGTTCTCCAAGCAGGTCCAGATCTCCTTTCTGTCTGTTTTCTTGGCTCCCAAGGCTGTGTAATTTTCTGGTCTCTGCTGTGACTGCGGACGAGCGCTCGTCCCAGGAGGATGGGACTTCTGTAACAGACGCTCGCCCCTGACGTCTGTGGAGCATCAATTAGTGGTTGAAGGTTTCCACCCCCATCGCGACGCTGGGTTTGACCTGACAACTTAGCAGTGAGGGGCTCTGCCAGCTGCTGCTGGCCTCGTCCCATATCAGCCCCTTGCCCTGCTGCTGGGGGAAACGTGGGTGCTGCCAGCATTAGTGCGAGCTGCTGCCTCGGGGGTCTGCAAGCTGCTGGGGGCAGACCCTGTTAGCTCTGCTGCTCCCGGTGTGGATTTCAAAAGGGAAAAGCAGGCTGAGCCCACCTCCCTGATGCTCCCTACCCTCCATAGCCCACACTCATTACCCTGTGATAGAGTAAGATGGATCTGGTTAGGCTCTGCAGCTAGCTGTTGTGCGGGGACCTTCGTTAGGCTGTCTTCTGTGCCCCTCGAGGTGGACTTCCATGACCATGACCACCGGCAGAGGGTCCCCAGCCTGAGGACAGGACTCGGCTGCGGGAGCGAGGTCCCCTGCCCTGTCCTGGCTCCGCAGGACCCCAGCGCTTCCCTCTGTACCTCTCCCAGGGTGTGGGGACCATTCTTGGTCGGGACCCCAAGGGTGTGATTTGGGTCCAAATAGGGAAGGGTGCAAAGGCAGCTGGGGTTCCTCCACCCTCTCAAAGCCCTGCCAGGAGACCCGCAGCAGCTCCCAGCACAAACAGCAACCCTGGGCAGAGGAACCCTCGCACGTACCCTAGGGGACAGGCGGCAGCACAGGGGAGCTGCGAGGTGCCACCGCTGTGCCAGGGGAGGTGGCCGGCTCGGGGCTCCTGTTCCCTGCCCATGCCACTTGGCTGGGGCAGGTAAGGGAGCAGCCACGTCCCCATCGTGTGCGCAGATGCATCTCTACTCAGTAAAATATTTATTCCTCCATTATTTCACAAGAGTTGTTTTTACAAAAACCTTACAAAAATTTCCAAAACACAGACATGCAAAAAAAAAAAAAAATTAAAAATCCACCGTGGATCTTGTTACAAGTAATTGAAATGTACAAATAGAAAGGGAGAGAGCAAGCTCAGGTTACAATAATCCCTCCGTCCTGATATCCCTCCGTGGGTGCAATTTGCATCTCGTCTCGGTGAGGCTTTGACGCTGACTGACAATCCGTGATAAGCTGCCAAGAGCGTGGCGAAGGAGGGGCCCTAAGATTAGGAACGAATGTTTTCAAATATATATATACATATAGATATTTAGTGAAGAAATATTTATTCCCTGCTTTTTTTAGGTTTACAGAAACGGCATCTGCAAACTATTAAATGGGTTTATTTTCATTAATGCTCTCAAAGAGGCAGCGACATTTATATCCCTGTGGTTTCATCTTGTATAACTGAAAAAAGAGCCCCGTGCTTTCCGTGGGAATGGGACCCCCTCGCCCCCCTGCCCCAGCACCATTCCTGGGGGTGTTTGCTCTGCAGGGAACCTGTCCCCCCCGGCAGCTCTCGGCTTTGCGAGGCCCCGCGATGTCTCACTGTGGTCGTGACTACCCAGGGAGCTGTGTCCTTCCCACCCAGCACACTGGGGGAGAATAATGCCTGGGGGCCCAGGTCCGGTGTTTGGGGTGACTCTTCCCCCTGGATGAGGGGGGGGGTGTTGGCTGTGCCCCCTCCCTGGCCGCAGTGCATGGGGCGGGGAGGCTGGAGCAGGGTGGGGGCCAGGCTCGCCCCAGCTCAGCTGCTGTGGGTGCTCCGGGTGCTGGGTGAAGCCCCGAGGTCCCGGTATCACCACTGGGAACCGCACGTGGCTGCAGCCGGAGCCCCGGTGGGAAAGGGAGAGGATGCTCCTGGGGGCAGGGGGTGCGGGTGCTCTCTGGGGCAGGCACACGAGTGGTTTGGGTGCTTTTGGCTTTGGCTTTGCACACTGGTGGGTGTTTATCTCGGTGATTCCTGTGTTTGTCCTTGGGTCTGCTGCTACATTCACTTGTTATCTGCTCCGCCGACCCGGCTGGGCAAAGCCCTTCTGGAGGAGCAGGGCTGGCGCCTTCCCTTCCCACCCACCCGCCTGAGCTGGCGCGTGGCTGCTGCTCCTTGCAGTGGGTGCAGAGGGGTGCTGTGCTCTCCCGAGGACTTTGTCCATGGGGTCAAACCTCCATTGCCCCAGCACCGGCTCGTCCCTTGTCGGCGTTGGAGGCCCAGGGTGAGGCCGCCCACCCTGTGCCCGCTTTGCAACTGAGAGCCCCCTCGTTCGGCTGCATGGCGGGGTGGGGCGAGGGGGAAACCATTTCCTTTCTGCAAAAAACACAAGAAGTACCCCATGGGGTCTCCAGCCCCCGACTCCGCGGCACATCTGCGGAGCTGCCGCCGGGGAGGCTGTGCCTCCGGAAGACGAAGCCTGCTTTGCCGTTGGCACGAAGCGCCGGGAGCCGCCTACTCAGCTGAAACCAACAGCTTTTTCCAATTTTCTCTTTCCCTGGGACGGTTCAATGACCTGGGGCTCTGCAGAATTGCTGGCAAACCCGTGGACGTGGGGCGGCGATGCCTGGCTGGGGCGCGGCGATGTCCCCCCACAGCTCGCAGGCTCCCAGCAAGGCTTTCGGGATGCTCCAGCCCTGTCATTTCCCCTGGGGAGGGACACAGCCCGGTGGCGCAGGCTGGGAGCAAGCCGCTGGCTTGCAAAAGTCTCTGCCGAGCCCCGCGGCTGGCGACATACGAGGAGGCAAAGGCGCGGGTCGGCTTCGGCTGCGCGGGTGAGCACCGCGGGTCGCAGCCCGGCAGAAAGGGGGGCTCTAAAAATCGGCCTCGTGCAGCGTCGTGATCCTCCCAGCGCTGCGTGCCGTCCCTGCGGGAGGAGAAGACCCAATAACTCTTTGGCTCTCCAGGCAAGATACCCAAATTGGTCAAATCCAAAAGTCCAAGATCCTTCCATGTTTGGAAGCAAATTCTTGTTCGCTTGGCAAGTCTGTTTGTCCTCGAAGAGCGCGTGGGGGGTATGTGTGTGTATATATAGCCTTTATTATAAGGGTGTGCGGAAAAGCAAGTTTCTAACCAAGTTTGCTCCATATGTGGCTATAATTATGTGCCACTTCGGACTGGGACTTGACTCTACCTTCAAAAGGGGAGAGGAGAGGAGAGGAGAGGTGCTGAGACGTCGGACGAGTGGCACATGGGGCAGGCGGCGGGTTCATGCTGGCCGGTGCGGGAGCCCCACGCTGTGTCCTGGATGAGGCCACAGGGGTTTTCCCCCGGTCAGTTCACGGTCGGCACCTGGTTCTGATGGAGGCTGAACTCTTTGGCTTTGAGGCGCAGGCTGGCGATGCTGTTGGCCATGTTCACCCCTTGGGTGGGTGTCGCAGTCCCGCTGGAGCTGTAGGACGGCACAGTGCTGCGGGGGGAGTGGAGAGGGATGAGGCATGGCCTGTGGAGGAGCCCCCACGCCCCGCCAGCTTCCCAGGCCCCATTGGCTGCTCCCTCTTAGACATCTCCCACAAGAGCAGTCAAGGCTCTTCGGCATTTTTATGTGGCTGGACACATGTGGGAACCCCTCAAAGTATGTGCCAGGAGGCCCTGCCTCTGGCTTTTGGAGAGCTGGGAACTGAAGGGACCCGCTCCTCCTCCTGCGCCGTGATGTGGGAAGGGTCAGCGCGAGGCCAGGCGGGCCCCTCGCTTGGACCGGGCCCCCCCGGCCCCAAAATGCATGGAGGCTGCTCCGCGGCGGGCAGAGGACACGCAGCTGAGGCTGGCAGGGGTTCCCGAAGCAAACCCGGATGAGCTCCTGCCTCTGGCTCCTTTGGCCCCCACAAAGCTCCCCGTGTCCTCAGCAGTGACACAGGGCTGCCACGGAGGTGGGGACAGTCCCTGCCCCGGTGCCACATCCTCGCCGGCACCTGCACCCACCTGTATGGGGAGGTGCTGGTCCACGAGAGGTACTCCGGGCTGAGCGCGGTGGGCCGCGGCGCCATGGGCTGCTCGATGGCGGCTTCTTGGCTGTAGGACTTGAGGAGCGACGCCGATCTGTTGGCCAACATCGCCCTCTCATTACGGCGAAACTTGGCCCTCCGGTTCTGAAACCAGACCTGCACAGGGAAGGGGAGGCGTTAGCGGGGTCCCGGGGATGTCCCTGGCATCCCTCCCACCGCCCAGGCCCTGGTGGTGTGCAGGGGATGAGGGCAGAGGGGTTCTTCTCCCACACAAACCTGCGCTCACCTGGACCCTTGCCTCGCTGAGGTTCACCCTCCTCGCCAGCTCCTCCCGCACGAAGGCATCGGGGTAGTGCGTCCTCTCGAAGACTCTCTCCAGAGCCTGAAGCTGGCTACTGTTGAACGTGGTGCGGTTCCTCCTCTGCTTCTTCTTCCTCTTGGCCGCCCCACGGCTCGGGCTCAGGCTCTCACCTGGGGGAAAATCGCAGAAGAGGCCCCGTGAGAACCTGCGGACCCCACCAGGCTCCTCCGTGCGGATCTGCTCGGGACCTGCCCGCTCCCCCCGGACACGCGTGACGGCCGCGTGCGCACAATCCCGCAGCCTCCATGAGAATCCAAACCTATCTCGGGACCTGCTGGAGTTCAGGGTTAAACCCAACGCCTGCAGTGTTCTCGTGACTGGCTAAATCCTCCTGGGATCTGATTCTGACACCAGCCTCCATAGACTCATCTGGGGCAGCGCTCATCCCGAACCGCTGGGGCTGCACCCCACAGCCACCCCCGACGTGTGTCTGCGGGGTGTCTTGGGCTTGGCTCTTCCTAAAGCTTTGGGCTGAGCTTTCACAGACAGCAAGAGAAACTCGGCACCGAAGCACCTCTGAGGTCTGGGTCTCAGCTCCCATCTCCAGCAGCCTCTGGAGCTCCGGCAGGGCGACACCGGCCCGCGGCCAGGCAGCTGCTCCTCAAACCTCATCCGTGCAGCCAGGAACAAACGCGACCGTGTCTCTTGGAGCTCAGCTTCCTCCGTGTTTATTTCTGCCTTTGCTGGCTCGTGGAAGCATGAAGCAGAGGGTGTAGCTTGGTTTCTCCGTATTGATCTTGGGCTTTCCGCCAGGCTGAGATTAATCTCCTCCTTGTCACTAAGATCATCAGGTTTAGGCAAGTTAATGAAGAATTTTTCTGATACCCAGTTTGCTGCCTGCAAAGTCTTCATGGGAAACACGTCTTGCTGTTGATCTTCCTTATGGAGGTACTGGGTAATTATTTTTTCCATTAATAAAGCATCTGGATCCAATCTGTACCTACTGGTGGGAAAGTATTTTGGAATTATTTGAAATGTTAATAGTTTTATGGCATTGCTCTGATTCATAGCAGGGTTATGTTCGGGTTTTCTGTTCTGTATCAATGCAGAGGCCACAATGGCAGGAATTACTGCTCCCTGAATGTGCTGAAGAAATAAATACTTGCTAATAAACTATCTTGATACTTATTAAATAGATGTGCAGCATTTTCAGATGATATGGGAGCAAGTAACAAAATCCACTGGAAAGGATATTGACTCTCCTGCTTCAAGACACCACCAAGCTGTTGAGCAGGAGGAAACTACAGGTTCCAAGATCTTGAAGGCCAAAAAAAAAACCTTCTTGGCCCTTAATTCTGAGTAACTCAAGCCATGAAACCTCTGCCAACAAGTTCTCCACCAAGCCCCTCAGGGTGCATCACTCTCAGGGGCGTCCCATCCTGAAACACGAACCGCTCCGGGGCACGTGGCAGAGCAGGAAGGGTTGCAGTTATTTCCATCGCTGGCCACAGCCTGGAAGGAGCAGGTCACTTCTCCAGCACTTTGCTACACAAGGACCAGAGCCATGGCCGGGGAGCGCCGGGTACCTCCGGTCCCAAGGGGGGACCAAGCGCTGGGCCGGGAGGAGGCACAGGGACGTGGCTGTCGGGCACGGGCCCTGTGCCCGGCCCCTGGGCATACGTGGGGACGCTGCATCATCTTGGCCGTGATGGGGCCAAGCTGTTGGACCATGGGGAAGGGAGAGTGTCCCAGGACTGGAGGGGATGGCCAGGAGAACAAGCAGCTCCGTCCATCCCCCGGGGCCTTGCAGCAGTCACCATCTCTTATCGTGCTCCGGGTGCATTTGGACCTTGGTTGACCATGCTCTGGGCTGGGGATTGCCCGTGCTGCTGCAGTTGGGACACGGCCTTCTTGGTAGGGTGAAGGCGTTATGGTCGGCGCCGTGCCTGTGATATGCGTGGGCTTGGGGCCCTTCTTCTGGCTGGGAGAATGCAGGCTGCCCTTCGCCGCGGTTCGCGTAAAGGCTCACAAATAAAATTCCCCAGATTCCCTCCAGCCCTTGTTTCTGCCGCTTCAAATGTTCTGCCAGTCTCTGCTTTCCAGTTGCCCCTTTTAGTTAAACTCCTTTTTTGGTCCTGTTTTCCTTCAGCAAGCTAAAGAGCCGCTGGATTAAAATACATGAAGTCCAGCCGCGGTTGTCCCTGAGCTTTCTGGGAGCCTGGGACCAAATCGGGAGCCGTGGGCCAGGCAGGACCTGCGGGATGGAGCAGGCGAGCGGTGTCTGCTCGCAGGTTGCGGTCACCCTGGAGGCTCCTGGGGAAGCGAGGGACCAGGGCTTGGGTCACAGAGCGCTGCCCCCCGCTGCCCCCCGCCCAGCTGGCTCAGAGCAATGGTTTCAACAGAACCCTATTAAATGTATAAATAAAATTTATAAACCCCATTTGATTTCATCCCAGTTTAAGTTCTGGCTATAGAACTTTTCCATAAGCGGTGGCTTCTCTCACCCATCCTAAATTGGCCGACAGAAAGGAGGAGGAGGAAGGGTTTCTTGAATTAACTCTCACACCAGCTCCGCAGGATCTGGCCCCATCTCTGGCCCGGTTTCACCTCCCCAAGAGCTGTGGAGGCAGGGGGCCGCCCAGGTCCTCTGCCGTGCTCAGGGACACGGCTCAGTAACGAATGTACATCTCGTCCCCATTAGCTCAGCCATGGGAGCCCTTCCCAGCCGCGGGACTGCAGGACCAGATAAATGCCACCCTAATTGCTGGCGGCGTGTGTCTGACAGGTTGACAGCACGCAGGGCTGGGATGGGTCGCTTCTGCAAGGCATACCTGCACAGCCCGAGTCAGCTTTCCAGAACTGAGCGTCGCGAAGCACCCCGCGGCATCCACCGAGGGAGCGCGGAAGGGAACAGGTCAGGTCCGCATCCCCACACTGCTGCCACCTCCAAGCCCACAGACCTGCTGCCACCCGCCGCCGGACAGAGGGAATCAGATTTAACCAGGTTCACCGAAACCTTCACGGAGGAATCAGAAAACGCTTCTGCACCCAGATGGGTTTCCAAGAATAAGAGTCGTAATTGCCCAAAGTCGAAAATAACTTGGTGCCGTATTTATTTTGCCCCCGAAGCATCACTTGGGGAGGCTGGGGAGAGGTTTTGGGGAAAGCTGAGTCTCTGAGTTTGTCAGCTATAATTTGGGGGGGCTGTCTGCGGCGCTGCTGAGGCATTGGCTTCCAAGTTGGAGGTCAGAGGGGACGTCTGAGCAACCCCCCCGCCTTCCCCTTCGGTGTATTTACCTTCCACTGATTACAATTTCCGCCAAAGGGAAAAAAAATGCAGGGGAAGGGGAAAACAGGGGGATAACGTTACCGACTAACGAAGGATGGCACTGGGGAGGGGAGGACGGAGGGGGGCTCAGCAGTGGTGCGACGCGTCCCAACGGTGCCGAGCCCCGGGGCTGCTGGCACAGGCGTCCCCAAACACACTTCAGGAGCCCCTGTGGTGCCTCGAGGCACGCTGCGGAGGGCAGGAGCCCCGCCGCGATCGCGCCAGGACCGCGTGCTGGCGGAGAACGGCCCCACGGCAGGGGAAGGGGGAGCGCCCGGTCGTGCACCATTTGCGAAAGCAATGGCCCCAGCACTGCTGGGTCAGAGCCGTGTTGATTTAGCTGAGCACGGAGCAAGCCCGCTTTTCCGGCTCTTGCCCTTTTTCACCGCGCTTCGACTCGTTTTCCATAGAAATGACACGCCGGGCTGCGGGAGCCCCAAACTGGCAGCCGTCGAGGGCTGTAAATAGGTGATTTGCACTGGATTTCCACCCAGGCTCCAGCTCTGACTTACGACCTCCGCTAGCGAGCGATAACCGACGCCGAGCAGTCACAAGCCAGACCCACGCACCATGGGGCTGTCCCCAGCTCCGGGGCAGCACTGGCCTCACAGGGATGCTCAGAGCGGCCGCCCCACCCTCAGGACGGGTTTCGGCGCTCCCTCTCCTCCCACCCGTTCCGTTTTCCATCGCAGCACCGACCCCGAGCCCCGGACCAGCCGCAGTTGTCTGCCGTTAAATTATTTCACACGTTCCATTTATTTGCAAGCAGTTTGCCAAAGACCTTTTAAGCCTTAAATTCCACCCCCCCAGCCAGATGATCAAATCTGCTGTACCATTTACTTTCCTGCTCCTCCTGGAACGGCATTTTTTTTTTTTCTTTCTTCTTCTTGGGTATAATTTAAGGGTTGAAATAGCCTGGAGGGAATTAGCTGTAAATTCTTCCTAAGACAAATAAATTCAGCCCTCTAAGTTTCTACGTTTTTCAAACTGTTGAGAGACGTTTTAGGTTTGTTTTACTTGAAATAATGATCATGGCATATCTGACCCTCAGGCTGCGGCCGGCTCTAACCAAATAAATAGCTTTTATTAATTAAGGTTTATCCTTAACAAATAAAACCCCAATTTGATCTCGGCCGGCTGAATTAGCAAAAATAAACAACTGGTTCTCCGGGCACTTGATGTGGATTTAACAAATTAACGCTGGGCCTTCATCAGGGAAGCCGCAGGGTGGTGGAGGCCTTTTACAGCCAAGAAATCCTTTGGAAAAACAATGTCTTTCGTTTCTCCCATGGTCTCTCTCGGTAAACATGTGGACTCCCTTCATCCCTTTATATACTCCGGGGAAGCGAGGAGCGCTCCAGCGATGACGTGTGCGCGGGTTCCATGTGCGGCCGGTTAACTTGTTCCTCGCGGCCCCGCCGTCGGGAGGAAGCGCTGCCCTTGGGGTCACGCCGAGCAGCGTGAGCAGAGCTCTCTGCTCTGGGGATTTACCCCCCCGGGGGCTCCCCCCGCTCCGGATCCTTTTTTCCCGTAACTTGCAGCCGAGCTGCCTGAAGCAGCCGGGCGCATCGCGCTGGTTTTGTGCTCCGAGAAGCACACAAGGGTGAGAAGCAGCTGGAAGCTCCCACGGAGCAGCCCTTGGAGCCACCAGCCCCGGGGGGCCGGCTCCCAGCTTTGCTCGGGATGATACCGCATCATCCAAACCCACCCCAGGACCAGCCGGGAGCCCCCTGGGCATGGGGACGGGTGTCCCAGGGACACCTCTGGGCTCTCATGATGCCGGCACAGGGCTCCGGCCCCCGCCCCGTCCCACCACTGCTCTCTGTGCCTCCAGCCCAGCCCCAGCCCCCCAAAACCCCGGCAAAGCCAGAGCCTCAGGGGGTGCTGGGGAGACCGGGGGGGTCCAAATGTGCTGAGTCTGAAGGAAACTTTCTCGGCTCAAGTGGCATACATGAAAAATTTAAGAGAGGGGCAAGTCTCAGCTACCGGAGAAACATTACAGCGCAATGTTTCCGAGGATGTTTCACCTCATTAATTGTGAAAAAACTGAAACGCTGACACGTTTTTACAGGCTGCCAGTTTTGCTGGGGGAAAAGTGTCTCTGTTAAAAAGGAGCAGCAAAAGCCTGTACCAAGAAAGAGGCCAAGGCTGTCCCGGGAGGGTCTTAGCCTCCGCTCACTGACAGGCAGCAGCAGACTGTTTTATGGTTATGGAGCTGCCGCTGCACCAGCCAGAAACCACCCAGCGCCGCGGACGCCCGGTTTTCGGCAGGATCCTGCCCGGCAGCGCTGCGGCCCCAGGGAAGGCCCTGGAGAAACGGCAGCAGGACCTCGTCCCCGCATCGCTGCGGGCTGCGCCCAGCCTGTGCTTGAAACCCTCCGTCGGCTGCTGCGCGGCACCGAAGCTGCGATCGCCTCGTTTTTGGCTCAACTTCATCTTTAGCGCAGCCAGCGCGGTGGCACTGGGAGGGTTACTGGGGTCTGGGGACCAGAATGGAGCTGGAAAGGAGCAGCCCGGTCCCACAGGATGCTGCGTCCCATAGGGTCTGAGCCCAGCAGCAGCCATGCTCACAGCGAGGGCAGGCTCAGAGCCGGCTCCCCAGGTGATTTTTCTGCTGCAAACCCAAGCGCACGGGAGGAACGCGATCAGGAGCTGTCACAGCAAGGAGGGGACAAGGAGACAGGCGGTGGAGAAGCCAGGAGACGACCTGGCTGGCCGAGGCTGCTGTGATTCGGCAAGGACACCCTGAAAGCTGATGCCTGTGATATCACCCAGCTCTCCGCCGGAGCAACACCTGGCCACTCATTGGATTTACTCGGGGATAAGGGCCTGATCCTGCCTTTCACTTCACCAGAACGACACCCCATCGGGGACAGAAAACCCCATCGGGCGGGGCTGCAGGGCTCCGGCTGACCGCGGCGATGGGTGGCACCAGCCCAGGGCACCCGCCGCGCGCGTCCCTTGGGCTCCATGATGCGCGCGCAAAAAATTCCCTCCCAGAGCCATGCCCACGGGCCGTCGTGGTTAGCTGGGCCGTCGCGGTCAGCCCGGCCTCGCGGAGGCTTTCAAGGGCTGCCAAGAGCACCGTGTGCGCGCAAAGGACGCTGTCACGGTGCCCGACACCGTGGGTTGTGCCAGCTCCCTTGTGCCAGGTCCCCAGGGGGACAAAGCTGAGCGGGGCTGAGCCGGGTGCTGCTGCCCCCACCCGTGGCAGGAACTGCGTGGCCGTGGCCGTGCTGTGGCAGGGCGTTTTCTACGCACCGAGGGGTTTTCATTTCGACTCCAGGCTGCTCTGGGTGTGCCTCGCTTGCACAACTGCGCCCGCCCTGCCCTGCTGCTGGCTGCTACCGAAATAGCAGGACCCGGTAAACAGCGGGATGGAGACGGCTGAGAACTCAGAGACTCAGGGAGGGGTCATGAGCTCCCCACTCCTGGCAGCGATGGGGCTGGGGCCACTCAGAGCCCTCAAAAACTCCTCGGTGTCAGTCCCAGTGAGGGATATCCCTTGTAAACACCAAAAAGGGCGAAGGGCAGATATGGAATCTATAAGGATGCGGTGCGTGCCGCTGGGCTGCGCCCGAGGATGCTCGCAGAGGCCGTGCCGGATGGGAGGGCTCCTCGGGGGGATGCTCGTGGCCGTGGGCTGGCCGGAGCTGCACCGCGGTGGGTTTGAAGTGCTGAGCCGGGCCAAGCGCCGAGCAGCACAGAGCGGCGGGGGATCGGGAATTTTAATTTTGTTCTCCCGCAAAACTGCCAGCCCCCGCGGTGGAGGCCCGCGGACCAACAAAAGGCGCTGGCTCTGCCCCAGCCGCCGGTGGGGAGCCTCCCCGGCCAGGAGGCATTCACAGCGGGGTTGCCTTCATCTCCTGGCCAGGAGAGCTTCTCATGGTGGGAAGAGCCCAGCGCCGGGCTGTCCTGCGCCTCGGGCTGCTGCTGCGCCCCGGGAAGGGGCCCCCGGGCACCCACCCGGGATGCAGCCTCTCTGCTTCACCAGCGCCGTTGATGCCGTGCATTAAAATAGCTGAGCGCAGAGACTGGCAGCGCCGGTGATAGTTAACAGATGTGCGAACGGGCTTCTGCGGCGCGCCAGAAATGTTCGGTTCAGGCCCCACGGAAGGAGAAAACTGCAAAAATGGAGAGGTTTGGGTCAGCCCCATGGTCCACTGCGTGCTGCAGCGATGGCGTGGGCAGAGGGGATGGGTGCCACAGGACAGGATGGCGCGATGGACGGTGCCGGGACGGACAGTACCAGGATGGATGGTGCCGGGATGGACGATGCTGGGACGGACCCCACCATCCTGCATCCAGGCTGATGGGGGCAGACGCTGCTTCCCTCCCCATCCAAACACGTTAGGAGCCATTTGGTGCACCCAGAGCCACGACCCCGCTGCTCCCGCATCGCAGCCACAGAGGTGCTAACATCGCTTGCATGCGGCCGCCTTCTCCCAGCGTTCTCCCAGCAGGGCATGGGGCATGTGTAGTTAATTAACGCTAATGAGACTTGTGCAGCGCCAGCCCGGACAGCAGCACCCGTCTGCGATTGCAAAGCCACGCTGAAAACTCAGCTCTAACTGCAAAGTGGCTTTACCCAGGAAGGGGACGGGGGTCACGGGTGCCTTGCCCGTCCCGATGTGGATAGCGCACGGGGAGTTTTGCACGGTGTTTAGAAAATAAAAATAATCAGCCATGGCTGCATAGCAGGAACGCTATGTAGAGGGCTGGCTCCCAGCCAGAGACCCCTGGCATGGCAATCGCAGCCTTCCTCCACCCCCGGCAAAAAAAAGGTGGTTTCTTGAAATTTAATAAGCAAAAGCCCATAGCAAGCCAGCCCCAATGGCATCTGGCACTGAAACCCAACACCAGCCCTCCAGGTTAGAGCGCAGACCTAATTGCATTAGGGTCATTGCCAAGACTGAGGGAAGAGGGCGTGCAGGGACCGGGGCACGGCACAAACCCCACGAGACCCCTCCTCAGGCCAGCTCCGGGCACTGGGACCGGCCCCTGGCACCCATCTGCCTCTCCTCTCCTCTTTGAGGCCAACCGGGCGTTTTTCACATCCGGGCCGAGATGCCACCGAGCGCCCGTTTCATCAGCAAGCACCGACACCAGCACCTGCCGAAAGCCTGTCCTGCAGCCCGCGGCCACCACCCAGCGTCCCTGGACGGGGCCACCGGCACATTCGGGTGGGCGAGGGCTGGGCACAAGCCACCAGTGGGGACCCCGTCCCCCCGCCGCTCCGAGGAGCACCCCGTGGGCGCCTGCACACGCATTCGTCCTGGAAACCCTCGGCAGCGTGCAGAATTGCTGTCCTTCGGTCTGGTTTTCATTTGAGGTCGGTGGCCTCTCGCCAAATTTATTGTAAAACATTCATTTTAATAAGTGGCTCGTATCTTTTTTCTTTTTTTCTTCTTCTTTTTTTTTTTTCTTAAACCCAGCCCATTTAACTGTTTCCAGGTTAACGCGCAGCCTCGCCGGACGCGCAGCAGGGACGTGGGCAGGATCCCGGGGGCAGGTGCTGGCCGTGGGAGGATGCTGGGGGGGCTTGGAGGTGTCAGAGTAGGGGGGCTGCATCCAGGTCTTGCTTCTGCAAAGCGCGGTGGAGCTGAGACCCTCACGTTCATCACACAGCGCTGTCCCCTCTGTCTCCCCAGGGAGCCCAAGCACCTTCTTGCTGTGCTTGGGACCCCAAAACCCAGCCAGGAGCACAGTGAGGACGCACTGAGAATGCTGTTTGGGGTCCTGGGGCACGGTTCGGCAACCTCTGGGTGCTCTTTTACAAATCTCATTAAAATGTACAACCTGATGGGTAACCTGGCGGTGTTGAAGCAAACGTACATGAAGGGGACGGTGCCTGGTAGTTCAGTTTCGACATTTGTTTTAGGTTTTATAAACCTCTAATACTAATAGAAATGCTTCAGCGTCTTTTAATTTAAATGAAAACAGTTATTTTTTTAATTTAAAAATTCCCCTGACGTATTTACAACCCCCAAATTACAGACATGTGGCCGGCCGAGACTGCGAAAGTGAAAACGGTGAGGAAGGAGCGTCCCAAGGCCACATCCGTGCACAGCTTGGGGTGCAACGCAGTCCTCCCCCATCACCTATCCGTGCGACTTGGGGTGCGATGGGATCCGCCCGCATCGATGCCCATTGCTTCCTTGCACAAAGGGGCTGCGCTGCAATATCCCTGCCCCTCTTGCAGTGCCCTACGCAGCTCGGGGTTCCATGCAACGCCTTCACCCCGGCCCTGCAACATCCCGAGTGACTTGGGGCACAGTGTAGTCCCCGTGCATGACTCAGGGTGCAATGCAGCCCCCCCAAACACTGCAATGCCCTGTGCAGCTCAGGGTGCAATGCAACCCCCCCATCAATCTGCGCTGCTTGGGGTGCAATGCAACCCCCCCTAACACAGCAATGCCCTGCACAGCTCGGGGTGTGATGCAACCCCCCATCAATCTCCTGCACTACTTGGGGTTCAATGCAACCCCCCCTAACACTGCAACTCCCTGCACAGCTCGGGGTGCGACGCCACCCCCCATCGACACCCCACGGGCCTCGGGGAGCACCCCACCCATCGGGGAGGCACGGCCACCGCAGCGACGCCCCCGCCCCAGCCTCGCCCCGCTGTCGCTCCCCCCTGTGCCGCGGCTGGGCTGGGAGGGCCGGCCCGGGCTCTGCCCCCTCCCCTGCGCCCCGCTTGCGCCAGCGCTGCCATGTGCTCCCCGGCTCCCCCGGCTCCCCTGCCATGTGCGCTCCAGTTTCCTTGCGTGTGAAGGCTGCAGCCTCTCAGATTCAGTGGCTGGAAAGGATGGCGCCTCCACACATCTGGTTCAATGCGAGAGCCTGGCGCCTGGCTTAGCCACAGTCTCCATTCAGAGACACACAGACTTTAATAGACTCATACAATTCTTCCTGATCTATCACTGCAGCCGCAGCTGAAAAGCTGCTTTATTATACGCGCTCCAAAGGGGGAAGAGGAGGGAAGGGGAGGGGGCCGGCGGCTGGCGCTGCTGCTCTCTGAAGGCTGCAAGAGCCCCAGCGGCTTCGCTCCTGCTCTCCCAGCCCTCCCGGTGTCCCCCCGGCCCGGGGGCAGGAGCAGCGCGGCGGCCTCGTTAGGTCTCCTGCTCAATTAGCGCCTGCCTGGGGAGCTGCTGTTTGCAGCCCGGTGCCACGCACAGCCCAGCTGGGTGGGGGGCTGCAAAGGGGACGCCGCCTGTCCTGCTGGTGTCCCCAGAGATGTCCCCCGCCCCGAGATGGGACAATCTCCCCAGCCACTCCAGCACCTGTGTCCCCTTTACCTCCCCACCCCGCTCAGGGACACACAGGAGGGTCCTGCCCCCCGCAGCATCCCCGGGTCCCTGCGACTGGGGGGTCCTCGGGACAGCGAGGGATGCTGAGCGTTTTGGTGCGCCGTGCGAAGGTCACCCGCAGCCACGAGTCCCTTGGGCTAGCGCTGGCAATGCCTCGAGGGTGAGGGTGTTTTGTTTTGTTTTGTTGAATTCTCAGAAATTTGGGGGTGTCCAGTGAAAAAACAACCCGGTTCTGCAGCACCGGGTAAGCGGGCAACAGGAATCGCCTTGAAAGCCCAAGTGAGCCCTGTCCCAGCGCGAGGCTTTGCCGTCCCCAGCCTCCCTGGACATCGCTGTCCCCATGCGGGGTCCAGCTGCCCCTGCCCACTGGTGCCCGGAGCTTGTTCCCTCTTCCCCGTTGCTTTCTCCAGCCAGGATAAAACTGATCCGTTTTACCCCTGAGCTAAACCCATCTCCATTCCCAGCTCAGCCCCCGACCCGCTCCCCTGGCATTTTAAGGGATGCTCCAGGCTTCCCCCATGGCACAGGGATGCTGTCCCAGCCTTGCCACCCCCCCGCAGGATAAATCCTTCCAGCTGCTGCTCCTGCCGAGCGCGCCGCAGGCAGGGACACGGTGCCAGCCTGGGGACGCCCAGGCTCTGCCAGCCCCGACCCACCAGGGGCTTAACCGCAGCAAAGCGCCCGGGCCCCATCCTGCCTCCAAGCCCGTCCTTTTGGCTCAATTATTTCACAGCCCCAGGGGGGGAATTGCCCATTGCCAGAGGAAACCAGCCCTGGGAAAGGGGGCGATCGCCCCGCTCCCTGAGAGAGAGGAAGGGTTTCTAACGAGGCAGCCTCAAAGCCCTAAATCATTTCATCAGCCTCCCAGCTACAGACACACGCCCAGGCTCTCTTAAAATGCTGATTCGTTGAAATTCGCCCATCTTGGCTGTGCGGAGTCAAAATTTCATATTTTTCCTGTGAATCAGCCCCGTTCCCTGAAATAACAGCCCGAAAGGAGAGGGGAAATAGTCTTGCACTGAGCTGTTCCTGGTCGCGCTAGACATAACAGCCCGGGCGGGTGGGCAAGGTGTCCCCACGCCCTGGCTCCCCCTGGGCTGGGCACGGCGGCACCGGGCACCCGGAGCTGCTGCCGGGGCCGCGGGGGCTCCCAATGGAGCAGGGCAAAGCCCCGTGTCCCTGCCACATGTGGGACCCCAGCGTCCCCTCCAGACCACGCCAAGAAGGGGGTTTCACACCCGTTCCTTGCTGGGAAGGGGGTGGGAATGAGCATCCTCAGCAGCGGTGCCACCGAAAACCCGGCTCACTGGGGGTGCAGAGGGGAGAGAAATCACAGCAATGAGCCATGGGGGGGAAAAGGGATTTTCCTGGCCCAGCCAGGCACTTGGTTTAGGATTTTTCTCTTCTTCCCATGGCAGCGGCTCCCTCTCCCCCGGCACAGATGCGAGAGACCCCGCGGAGCCATGCAAATGCTGCACGAAACGTGCCGGTATTTCTTCTCTGGGAAGGGCTGCGAGCGAGCAGCACTGCTGCCGGGGCTGCAAAAGCCCCTGCTCCACGCCAAAGGCCCCCAAAGCTGCAAGGTGTGTGTGGGGGGGTTCCTGGAGCCCAGGTGGGGGTGTACAGCCCATTTGTGGGCAAATCTAACCCAAACTGGGGCCCCCAGGTGCCACTGGTTTGCAAGAGCTTGAATGCAGCATGGGTACAGAGCATCCTCCCAGCGCGCGGGCAGCGTGACGGTGAGCGTGCAGCACCCTTTGGGGCTGGAAGAGGACGGGGGAGCAGTGGTACCAGGGTGGCCCCAAGCCAGAAGCCCCAGTTGGGGGTCCCCAATCAGGGAGGGGGATGCCTGGCTGTAGGGTCTGTGCTGCAGGCTGAGGGTTAGGGTTAAGGTGGGTCCCTGCCCGCAGCCCTTCATTTTTTTTTTGACTGGGATGCGCTCGGATCCCCGCGAGCGGCTGGAAATCGTCCCTGCGCACCAGGACGCGTCAGGCTCCCGACCCCTCGCATGTCGCCAGCCTCGCGCTAAGCGCAAACAAATGTGGCGGGGCAGGAGCAGGCGGGGCTGGGGCGGGAGCTCCCCGCCAGCGAAGCCGGCCCGGATTAATTGGCACTTAATCAATATGCACAATGGATGCTGCACCACTGGGAGAGTGCTGGGCTTGGGCACCAGGCCTGGCTGTGCTGTCCCCTCTGGCTCCACGGGCAGCATCCCTGCGTGGAGATGAACCCCTTGTCCTGGGGTCTGCATCCCTCCCTGCAGGGCAGGACATGTCCCCAGGCACTGGGGACAGCAATGGTGACATGCAGCCCCTGGACATCACAGCCATGCAAGGTTTGCTCCTGTCCCAGACCCGTGTGCCACCCGGGCTGGCTGTGCTGGCCTTGCGAGGGCCGAGGCAGCTCGCCTCCCCTGGCCCCCCCATCGGGTGCCACCCTTCCCAGCTCTGCCATGCGGGGACAGTCCCCAGAAGGGCCCTGCATGAGGCTTTGCCCTGCAGGACCCTGTGCCCAGGCACCCGCGGCTGATACTGTTTTGGGGAGAGGTGCGGGGCTGTGGGTGATGCAAATCCCATGCCCCAACCTTGCTGCAGGGACCCCTGCCGTTCCCCCCTGCTTGGGGGACAAAAGCGCGCAGCTCTCTCTGTAGAGCTGCAGTGATGTCCAGCAAATGCTTCTGCGCAGGCTCAAAGGGGGGCGAGATGGGGTGCCGCCACCCCCAGCCCTTGCTGAGCATCTGCAGAGATCGGCCAGAAGCCTCCCGGGCAGAGGCACCGGGGGGATTTCAGCAGTCCTGGGGCTGAGACGTGCCGGTCCCCAGGGGTCTGTACTCCCCTGAGCCCTGTTGGCCGTGAGTTAATGATGCTTAATTGCAGCCAAGTCGCGTACGTGCACAAACGTCCCAGGGAAGGCAGATCACCAGGACCTCACAGGCACAGCCCAGCCCTTTTTTGGCAGCCGAGGTGTCCCCGAGCTGCGCCCCCCATCTGGCGGGGACCAGCAGCACTTGGGAAGGCAGAAGAGGCACAGCAGAACTGCGTGTCCTGCGAACCCAGACCCGTGCAGCCCCCCGGCAGCTCTCGGGGCTGCTTGGGGCAACCGGACAGCGCTTGACCCCAGAGGCGAGTCCCTTGCCATGTTTCACTGTCACCGGGCCCCTGCTTCACTTCTCCCTTTTCATCCACCCTCGTTTATGTAATTAAAACCAATTTGCCGTAACATCATCTTAATCCCCTCTCCCCCCTCAGGTGCAGCCTCTCCTCTCGCTTCATCGCGGGACCAAGGGTGATTTCTCCACCCCACATGCAGACGATGGGACGGAGCGAGGAAGACTCTGGACAAGTCGCTCTGCAGGGGGGTGCCCAGGGCCACCACCTCTCCCTGTCCCATCGCCTGCTCCCATCTCACCGGCAGGAGCAGCCGAAATACCGTAGCGGGCAGGCGATGGGTGCCTGCCCCCTCGTGTCCCTGAGGATGCTCCCGGGGGGCCGCAGCCCTTCCCCAAGCCCAGCCGTGACACAAGTGGCTCTCGCCGAGTTTTCAGCCAGCCCCAAAGTGTCCACTGGAGCCAGTGCCCGACTCCCTCTCCCATCCCCAGGCAGCACCAAAAGTAAGTTCATTGTTTGAAAAGCCATCAGTCAAGGCCTGCTGGCTAAAATTACCCTCCTGCTTTATCATCTTGAGAACATTAAGGGCTGTTGTTAACAGATGTTTCGCGTTACACATTATTTGTTAGTCTAATGAAAGGAGGTGAACAAGCTTTCAAGACCTCAGAAGTTGTGCGGAAGGTTTTCGCTGGGAGGCTGCTGCACCGCTCCAGGGGAGGACAAGGATGGGGACGAGCCCTCGCTGCCCCCTTGGCATTTCCTCTTGCCTGGCTTGTGGGATTTCTGCCTCTGAATTTTTGGGTGCCGTGGGAGAAATGCGTCGCATAGCTGGTATCTGCACCCGGCCCTCGGCAAGGACGCACCGGGTGCCCTCGAGGCCAGTTTGGGGCAGGGGCTGAGCAGCCCAGGACCCCAGGCATGGGGCGTCCCTGCCAGCTGGGAGGGCTGTGGGGCTGGAGGTGCTGGGTGAGGGCAGGGAGGGCCCGAATCCTCCTCCGCAAAGTGTAAAACCCTGCCTCAATCTTTCCCGGCTCTGCCAGGCTCAGGAACTGGAGCATCCTCCTGCTGCAGCTGCCTGGGGAAGAGTAAAGGGTTTTGTCGGGGTCAGGGCTGCACCCTGCCAGCGTCCCTGGACCACTGCGAGCCCTGCACAGAGGAGCCCTGCAATGACCCAGCCGGAGCGCAGAGCCGCATCCTGCGGAGAGACAGTGGGATTCGGGGGCCCGTTTGCATTGACAATTAACCTGCTGCCACCACCCTGCGGGGCTCCAAAAACCTGCATCTGGTGGGAGAAAAAAAACCGTGATGGAGAAGAGGAAGATGAGAGAAAATGCCAAGAGCCTGTTTCACTTTAGGATGACAATAAAAGATAACGCTACCAGTAAAAGTTCCTGTGCTGTCATCACGCTGATGCTGAAAGCATCACAGATGTGTAGCAAAATCTGATGCTCACAGAGGCAGGGCATTTGCACGGTACTTAGTGTCTCCCCATCTCGATTTAGGAAACTGCATCCCAGATTAGGCAGTGTCAGTGGCCAATGGGTCTCACAAGTCGATGTTTGCATGCACGTGGGTTTTCTCTCTCTGTTTCCCCGTTCATGTTCCTGCTGGCTGCTTTCAGCTCCCATCGCTCAGGTATTTCCCTCTCCAGGTGGGATCATGGGGAGAAATGCTTCCACTCCTGGATGTGTTGCCAGTGCATCCCAGACGCTGATGGTGTCTTCGTCCCCGTGACTTTGCAGAAACAGGTGCCAACAGGAAATATCCCCTGGTCCAGCGGTGCCAGGATCAGTGCGCCAAAACCCACAGGGCCTCTGCCCCAAGAGGAATGGGCTTTTAGGGTAAAAAATGGGCTTGCGAGGATCAGCCAGCCCCCTTGCCTCTCTCTCTGGTATTTGCACCATCCCTGGTCCCCGCTGAGCCCCTGTGGGGTATGTTAGGATTTCAGCAGGACAGTAGTGTCTCTGCTCTTTTGCAAATAGCCCTGAGATGAGCTGGCTGCTGTGAGCCAGGCCGGGTTTCCGAAAGCTGCGCCCACCCCATGCTGCACGCGGTCCCCCCATATGGTCCCATCAGCGGACGAAAACTTCCCTGTGGTCCCAAAGGCAATGTGAGAAGCACAAATGAAACCCAAGGAAAGGGGAGGGAGGACAGAAAACAACACCGAAAATATCAGAAAGCAGCACCCAGCCCTCAGCGTCCCAAGCAGAGCATGGGGGGCTCCGGGGTCTTCCCTGTGGAAGGAGGTTGTGCAGGGAATAAGACTTGGGTGGGAGAAGGATGCTTCAGACCCAAAGCGCACGCGATGCGGGGGCTGCGGGAGGGGACACGGGGAGCACCCTGCTCCCACCGGGAGCCCCTCACCGCAGCTCTGGGCAGCCCCCGGGCTGGGCTGAGCCCCCTTCACCCACGCAGCTCCCCAGCGCACCCCGGCCAGGCGCGGGTCAGGCCCTTGGCAGGGCCAGCAGCACCCCGGGGCCGTGCTGCCGGGAGGCACGAAACAAGCCCGGGGTACCAAAGCCCAGCCCGGGACAGGGCTGGGGGCTGCGTGGGCTGGGCCGGGGGGAGGTGGCAGGTCTGTACCTCCATGCCGAGCTCCCCGGCCCCTTCTCCCTTCCACCACCCGTACGCCCCGAGGGGGCTCCCAGCTCCGGGGGCTTCCAGGTGCCCCTGGAGCAGGGCTTCGCAACAGGGACGGGGCAAATCCTGCTCAGTACGGAGCCGAGATGCGCCCGGGCGGAGCGGGTTTGTCCCGTTACAAACGCGTCTCCCGCTCGGACCAAACGCCACGAAACCCGGGGCACCGGGACGTTCCCCGTTCCCAGCCCCGGGACGGTGCCGATGAAAAGGGCGAGGGCGCATCCCGGGGCAGGATGGGACCCGCTCCCCGGGGCTGGGCTCCGGGGGCTGCACCGGCTCCGGCCGGCCCCGCTCTGGCCCGAGGGGAGCGCACGGACAAAGGCCGGGGCCGGT